>MU399605.1:191809-261373 GCA_022578875.1 Hypoxylon crocopeplum | reverse complement strand
ATTTATTTAACGTTTATTTATTTTTATTTATTATAACGAAAATAAATATAAACGAATATTTTTCGAAATTTATTCGTAATAAATTTATTTATTTAATTTTTTTTAATATTATATTATTATTTATTTATTTATCGATATAATACGTATATATATTAACTTATCAATTTCTAATGCTAAGCTATTAAGGGGCTGTGCTATGCCTTACCATTTAAGGCATAGCGCGTTATATTTTTCCGATTTTGGCACAGTGGTCACAACGGGCCACCACAATACCAATTCTTCCGCCATACGCCAATATCCGTCACACGGCCTTAAACACGAGTATCGCCTACTCGCTTCCCGTCGGTCACTTCAACATGATCCACATCGGCCTCTGCTGCCGCCTCCTTCTCGTCGAAGGCCACGTCCTTTCGATCTGCATCCTCGTTGCCGCGCAGCCCGATCTTGTACCAGGGCAGCTCGAACAGACGGTCCATGCTTTCAAGCGAGCGGCCCGCCGTCTCGGGGACAAAGAACCACACCCATACCCCTCCGAGGATGGTAACAGCCGCGAAACACCAGAAGGTGCCCATTGGCGAGATGCCGCCCTCGGCCGTCGGTAGCAGCATATTGGGCACAGCTCGCGAGTTGCCGTATTGGTTTGCGAAGTGCAAGGTCATCACGATGGAAGTAGACAGCGCACGAATGCGCAAGGGGAAGAGCTCGGCCGTGAGCAGATACTGCATAGAATTCCAGCCCAGCGCCCATCCACAACCCGAGATGTAAATCATGGCCACAGCGCCGCGGCTAGCGCTAGCCTCCGCCTGCGGCAGGACGTAATCATCGTCTACTCCTAGTTCCGGAACCGCCGTTAGGAAGCCGGCAACGTATATCATCGAGATGGCCTGGAGCGAGATACCAAGGAGTAGCGCGCGCTTGCGTCCAATGACGTCGACGAGGAACAGGGCGCAAATGACAGCCGCGACGAACTTCACGATCCCGAACACGGCGGTTACGAGCAGAGACTCGTTCTGGCCCGTGATGCCGAGAATATTGAAGAGGTCGGGTGCATACAGGGTGATGGAACCGGCTCCAGACCATTGAGACAGGAACTGCACCATGGAACTCAGGTACAGACGATACAAGTTGCTAGGAATGAGGAACATCTCCTTGAGGACGCCGTACCAACTGGCGCCCATGGTTGCTTCCAGCTCTTCCTCGTGCGCGGCCCTGATGGCGTTGATCTCTGAGAGGACATAGGGATCATCGACCGGTAAGTGGCGAATGTGGGCCATGTACTCGATAGCCTTCTCATGTTTGCCTTGCTTGATGAGATAACGCGGTGATTCGTACTGGAAGAAAGTCAGGATGAAAATGAGGCCGGCAAAGATGATGTGCAGGCTCGTTGGCGCAAGCTATGGGTCGTCAAAATTAGTTCTATGAGCTTCGCCGTGAGGACCGGCGATTAGACCTACCCAACGGATATGGGCGGTGTCGCCGAGGTTAACCTGAGCACCGTAATTGGTGAAGTACGCGAGGACAATACCGACGTAGACAAAACCGGTGAAGATACAAGTGCAAAGACCCCGGACAGAGGCTGGCGCAATCTCGGCGATCTGTTCATGTCATGTGTCAACAACCCGCGCAAAGTCCGAAATACTTCGATATTCTAGAATGCAGTCCTGGGCAAGAGAAAGGCCTAGAAGGCAAGATGCGGGCGGGATATAAGCATAAAAGAAAAGGTCGCCACATACTACGATGTCTGTTAGCAGTAGTCGCATAGCACGAGGGATTCTAGGTAGGAGTAAAGATAGGAGCTTCCACGCATACCATAAACAGGTCCGACGACAGGAGTCTGGCCGACGCCGAGGCCAGCGATGAAGCGCCCTGCATACACTGCACCGAGGTTGCCACCGTTGCCCATGAAGATGGCGATTCCCAAAATCCATAGGAGACACAACTGGCGAGTGGCCCAGATTCTACCGATGCGATCACAGATGACAAAGGCAAAGAGGGCTCCGCCGACAGAGCCTATCTGGACCATGGCCGACACGTTGGCCTTGATGTTGGTCCGTTCGACCGAGCTGTACGACGAGTAATGGATGGTATTCTGGAAGTCGTTGGAGTTGAAGGCGCCGGAAATGAGACCTTCGTCTACCCCTCGAGCAGCGCCGAGGAGGCCGAAAGAGATGACGGCGAACCATAGTCGCCAATTGAAGACATTCTTAGGCTCACCCAAGTTCTTGAGCCTGAAGATATTGACTGGTTTCTTGACGCCGCCAGCCATTGTCGTTCCTCTTCTATGCCTGATATATCTCGTCTAAGTCCTGAAGTTCCAGCAGCTATAAGCAAGAAGTAGGTATATGGAGCTGAGAGCGGGGGAGAATAGCTTCAACAATTCACGGGACGTTACCATGTTTTAAATACTACATATATTTAACCTGGCTACATACCTACCTACATTAGGTACCTACATAGGAGGGTAGGTAAGGTATGATCGCGCTTTCACCGTCTCTCGGTACTGACATGAGCAGCCAACCACGTAGGAAGGATTTCTCCAGCGTGACCTCCATCGACAAAGAGAAGAGAAGCGATGGCGCAAGGGCAGCCTGCCGGTGCGAGTGAGCGAGACAGGGACATGAACATGGACATGGACCGGGATCCTTGTACGCACATGTCCTCCATATGTATATCCATATGTACAGAGTATATCCATGTGTATGTAGGCAGGTAGGTAATGTTCATACAATGTACGCGGGGTCCCCGCGTCTTGTTTCTCATCCGTGGAGCCTGGGCACGTAAAACCGCCGAACTGGCGGAGTCTTGTGGAGGTCATGCCATGATTGCTTTCCTTGGCCCTCCTAATAACTGGTCATAAAATGATGAGTGGCTTGCGGGGCCACCGGCTGTCGTAATGCCCACTAACCAGAATTGTAAGGAGACGTACATATTAGGGACACGCAGACAGGGGAGCTGTTTACCGCATTCGTCCAAGTCTGTAGATCAGCAAGAGAAGTCAAGACAAGAATGTTTATGATTGTGTAAAACCCGTCTTTACCTAACTTATATACCTCGACTACCATACGGTAAAGTATCGAAATAATATAGAGGCGCCCATTCGATTCACACATCCAGCTCTTCAATTCTATTCATGCGTTTCTCCCTGTCGTAAACATCTTCCGTAGACTCGAGTACATCGCGATCGCGTCCCGACGGGGAATTTAATTACTTGCGCACTTGTGCCATTCGTATAGTGCCATTAAAAGTATATGTTAGTGATCTTAGTAGAAGGTGTCAGGATACCTGACCTTGATACCTGACCTATCAGGATGGGACTTGGCAGGAAGACAAAGAGGTTCTTGTATGTAAGGTACCCGGGGTCTCCCCCAGATAGGTTGTAGCCCTAGCGGAATACAACATACCTGTCCATACCGCCCTATATGGTCCGCCTAGTGACAGAAGAATTGTTCATCCATCTAAGAGTGTACGGCTACAGTCGTCAACAACTCAGTAGACGTGGAGAGGGATGTTCAATATATAACAGAGGCAGGCGCCTACAGAATGAGGTATACCCTCGTCCCGTTGTAAAAGACCCTTATGGGAACATGTGTTTGCGGTCCCCTGAACCATTCGTTGCTCTCCTGCTTGGCTGTGTTTCTTGTACCAGCCCGCATCTAACCCCGTTCCATTGCGTATTTTCTACTCTATTGTCCCTTACTTTTACAACAAGATGAATGTTGAATGCCTTGGGAATCTCTTACCCTGCTAGCTAGTAGCGTGATGGTAGCTGCTATCTCCTTGATAGGGGTCTATTTAAGGATATACTTCATTCAACGAGTGCATCTAATTACCTGACATCTTAGTTATAGGTGTTTGCTATTCTAACTAGACCCGGCCTATAGGATTGATCCTAGCTTGATTTAAGAAGGTGAAGATAGAGACTAGTGCAGCTGTAACCTTTGTGACGAGATTCTCAACGCCTCAATCTTGAATAACCGAGTAGTGGTAGTAGCAGTCTTGTGTGTGGGCTCGTAACACGAGTCTCAACAATCGTATTTACCTTTGGCGTAGAAGCCATCTCCGGATATTTGTCAGATGCCTTTATTGATTTAGAGGCTTTCTGTGTAGATTCATCAACCCTCTCAGTTGATGCCGGATGATTAGGCATAGGGTGTAGATTCATATAATCGGATTAGCTTTTCCTTTACAGTCATTACCCACCCATATCGAGTCCGGGGCATTGACCAAAGGGTCGAAGACAGACAGGAGGTCAGAGTTCCAGGAGGTCATACAAGCTTTATCGTCCCAATTGCCAAAGAAAGATGTGACATCCAGACCGTTCTCGTAGAATGACCTGGCTTCTCGGATTGCCATTTTGAGTCCAAACTCGACTTGACCATCTGAGACGAATGTTAACTTAACATTGGCGATCTTGGAAAGTTCTTAGCAAGTCCCTAGGTAGCTGAGTTGTCTAGACTCTGAACTCCAATAAACGAGTAAAAGGGTCAGCTGCAGTATTAACTTGAATATTTGGACATCGTAACACGCAGATAGAGGGTGGTGGGCCTACAACAAAGGGTCATATCTACTTCGTAGTGTAGGGTCGGATGACCTGGAACGACAAGCAGATGAGTACTTGCCTGTATTCTTCGTGGGCGAACATATCCTACAGAAGCTCCCGTCCAGTGGGCAGATCATCCGCTGGATACTAGGTTCAGAGAGTGGAGGAGTACAGTAGGAGCTATGGAGAGGGCTCTGCGCTACTCAAGACGGCGGAGCAGGAAACGGGCAACAACAGGAGGAGGCTGTTAACAGCGGTCTCGTTTCTTTGAAGCTGAACCTCTATGAAATCGTCGCGACCGACCCTAATGGAAAGAAAACGACAACAGGGCAGTAAAATGTCTCCTTCGCGCGTGAAGTCGTCGTGCTTAAATTCGAAAACGAGTATATGATATCACTCCCTAACGGAGACCTAGCCATCGCGGCGCGAACTCGTCTCGCCAGCTTACCGAGGAATATATACAACGTAATGTTAAGATTATCAACTACACTGACAGCATGTATACTAAAGAGCGGGAGATATCGGAGGATATAGTAAGTATCTACCCATACTAGGACGTATGCGGCCCCCTTTTGGTGATAGCGAGCAGAAGTCGCGTCTGAGAGCCGAAGCAATTCCGAAGATATCCCGACAGAATGTTCGTGTAGATTGGCGATGTTGACTCATCTTGATAGTGTAGATGTTTAGGCGGAGGCGGTGGCAAAGCTGTACTTCAATACGGGATGCATTGGCCGGTTTCGAGACTGCTAGACTGCATAATGCCCTCTCAGAGTATCCGAGACTTGTCTCTGTTGCACGCATTTGATGCCTACCTCCTGGGCATGGACATGGCATGGAGGGAATACGCAAAACGAGGTATAACGAGACTCGAGAGTATAGCGACTTGGCCAAGAGGAGGTTATCTGTGTGAAATCACTCATGTCTTAGACCTGTAGCCCAGACCGGATTCCTAGGGCTAAACGACTCATCCTGTCCACCCCGGATTCTCGTCCTCAGTTACATCCGATTCATCAAACGTGGCGTCCAATGCGACAGTGAACAGAATAGCCTTCTGGGTTCCACGGCGTTTCGTTGTATCGCATCTCCACGACAGGGACAAGACCCGGAACTCCTGTGGTAGTTTTGCGTCTTGGTGGCCAGCCAGTCCTGCAGCATCTAGGCTCGACAGGCGCTTGGCGTTCTTGGAACTTTTCGCGGATTGGACGTTTATCAAGACAAACTGATTGCGTATTTTCGCCAGTGCTCCTAGTCTGATGCCAACTAGGATAGTTTGATTCCGCCGTATATTATCGCAGTTCTGCATCAACTTATGCTAGAGTCTAGAGCTCTCTAGGTAGTCGAATTCGCCTGCGACTTAGTACCTATCGGGAGACGCTCGCGCCTTCGGGGATCCAGTCGAGCCCCCATCCCAAGTACCGAGTTATTTGCGCCCTAACATGTTTGTGCTCGTAGTAGACGGTACATCGTCAACGGCTGGCAACTAACAAAAGCTTGCCCATTAGCAAGCGTCTTGGCGTGTTACGACGCACCACAGCATCATTTATCTGGGGTTGGTGGTGAAGGTCGGAGATCTTTGGGGTCGGACACGACGAAAGAACTTCAGCTTCGATAGGTCCGTGTGTCCTCTGGGCAAACCTCTGGGCAAAGGATTCGATTGAAGACCAACAATCCCAAGGAATAGCAAACTAGGAAGGAGAAGAAAAAAACCCGATTCCACGTCACCGCGTGGGCTTACCTGAATAGTGTAGTACCAATGGTAGGGATGCAGTAATCTCTGTCTTGCGTGGGGAAGTGAGGGGATGACGGGATGACCTAAAGAGATTGTTCGACGCCGTTAAATCTTCTTTCCCAAGCCTTGGTCTAAGCCTGTTCCAAGGAAACCCCTGTCGCCCTGTCGCCCGTTAGACCGTCTGGTGCGGCTGACCATTCGGCTTCTCTCGGTATGGTACATAAGGTATCCATGCTAATGCTATTCTCGCTATCCGCCTTAAATGATGTAACTGAGTGATTACCTACAGGTACCAACCTGGATCCGAACCCAACTTCCTACCTAACCTGCATATGAACCCTCCCTCTTTCGCGATAGATGCGCTTGGGAAGTTGGAGTAATAAGTTATCATGATACAATTTCATTGTCCGGGTATCCTAATGAAGAGAAGCGCGTAGACGACCCCCTCCCGTGTTTCCTCTATCACGTCTGGGCAGGCTGGGATGAGAGGAAGCAATTCACGGGGAAACTTATAAAATTTCTACCTTTGATAGGCTACCAACGCCCCTTGCTTCCTCCTCTTTTAACGCAACATTTATATCATCTACTATCATTTGGTTCGCATGGGGTGTGTAATCCATAGAAGGTGCAGATCTCTTTGTTCTTGCAGGTGCTTACAATCTTATTTCTAGCAACCTTGTAGAAGGGAACTGGTGGCACCGCACTCGGGGCTTTTTCTTTTCTCATTCTTACATACATATGTACATACCTCCTAGGTGGTACCTTGGTATTAATGACAGCTAACCACCACAACGTCAACATCTATCCAAACATTTGCCCAATCACCATCGTCTTAACTTGCATATTTGATCCTTGTAGCTCCAGGGATCGTATTCCCTTCCCCCGCACCCCCCAGAGACCCAAGACTCGAAGAGATAATATCCCTAGACCGCCTAGACTGCCCAGGCTCTCCCCGACGGCCTCGGAGTTGGGGTCGTGAATTAGTTGATAGGGCATATTATAATAATCCTGTTACCTCTTGTCATCTTCATCTCCATCGCTGTATATCTTTGTATTTCTTTTCAACCTGGACTCGTTTAAATACGACCGGGCCCGCCTCCCCCGACTCTGTCCTTTGTATGTTCTCGTTCGCAGAACAACAAACACCATCATAGACAGAAGTCTCCTTGCTTATACTCAAGACTCAAAAGCTTGCTGATATAGCTGAGCAATGGCGGCATACGATATGGATGACTCCAACATCCATCCTCCTCACCATGGCATGTCGGTCGGCGAGTATATGACTTCGCGCATCACCTCGTTGAAGCCTCCCATGACGAAGGCGCCCAACCCCATCAGCTTGATCCGCATGCTGAACCGTCGCCAATGGGCTTTCTTTGGTGTCGCCTTCTTCGCCTGGGTACGCTTCTCCCTCCCTCTCTCTTCCCCTTCCATATGTGCGCGACTTTCGTGGTATTTGTTGCTGACCGTGTTTGACAATTGGTTGTATGGATGTAGACCTGGGACGCTTTTGACTTCTTCACGGTATCGCTAACCGTCGACGAGTTGGCCGAGACGTTCGACAAGTCCAACACGGACATCACTTGGGGCATCACGCTTGTCCTGATGTTCCGGTCTGTCGGCTCCATCATTTTCGGTATCGCAGCAGATCGCTATGGTCGAAAGTGGCCCTTCATCGTGAACAATCTCCTCTTCATCGTACTCGAATTAGTAAGCTTGACCATCAATTGCATCTTCATCTTCATCCGTACCACAGCACCGGAATTTACGGGGGATACCCACCCCCAGAAGTTACCTCGTCGCGTGGCGCTCCTTGGTCTTGGGATTGCCAATCGTTGCCAATCATTCTCCCACATCTTGGCGTCGCTTGGCGCAGCGTTGGCAAAAGCTTCGCGTTCTTGTATCAGCGACCGCATCACTTGATTCGATATGCTGTTTCAACGTCAAATTTCAGATATTAAAGTAGCCACGGAACGCTGACTTGTAAAATTCTAGGGAACCGGTTTCTGCAACACCTACGGCCAGTTTCTCGCCTGCCGCGCCCTCTTCGGAGTGGCTATGGGCGGTCTTTACGGAAACGCTGCGGCGACGGCTCTCGAAGACTTGCCTAACGAGGCAAGAGGTCTGATGAGCGGTATCCTTCAGCAGGGCTACGCATTCGGTTACCTACTGGCTACGGCTTTCGCCCGCGGTCTAGTCGACACTACACCTCACGGCTGGCGTCCGCTGTTCTGGTTCGGTGCCGGTCCGCCCGTCCTCTTCATCCTCTGGCGTCTTACTCTCCCCGAAACCGACACGTACGAGATGCACCAGGAGATGCGACGCGCCAACGGAAGCATCGGCAAGACTTTCGTGCAGGAAGGAAAAGTTGCCCTCAAGCACCACTGGCTATTACTCACCTACCTGGTCCTCCTCATGGCCGGTTTCAACTTCATGTCGCACGGCTCCCAGGACTTGTACCCGACGATGCTGAGGAATCAGTACAACTTCAACTCCAACCAGGTCACTGTCACCCAGGTTGTCGCGAATCTCGGTGCCATGGCCGGAGGCGCCATCGTGGGCTTCTCCTCGCAGATCTTCGGTCGTCGTCTCAGCATCATAGTCATGTGCATCATTGGCGGAGCGTTGCTGTATCCTTACACGTTCGTCTCTGACGAGAAGATCATCGCTGCCGCCTTCTTCGAGCAGTTCTGCGTCCAGGGTGCATGGGGTGTTATCCCCGTCCACCTGATGGAATTGTCACCCGGTGCATTCCGAACATTTGTCGTCGGTACCAGTTACCAGCTCGGAAATCTCGTCTCGTCCGCCAGCTCCACCATCGAGGCGACCATCGGAGAGCGCTTCCCTCTCGCGCCGAAGGGCGAAGTGAAGCGATACAACTACGGCATCGTCATCTGCATCTTCATGGGCTGTGTGTACGCCTACGTGATCGTGCTGACTCTTCTGGGACCCGAGCACCTGAACAGGAGCATGGACGTGGCCCACGATGCCGATGCGGTGGAGGCAGCCGGCCAGGAAAGCGTCAGTAAGGCTGTCGAACACGGGCTCACAGGGCACGACGCCTCTGCTAGTGAGGATGGCGATGCGGAGAAGGGAACCGCCAGCCACGCCCCTTAGGATTGGATCAGCAACGGCTGGGCTGAGTTCGAGACGGCACGGAGGGGAGTCGAGCAGCGACAAGCCGATGCCCAGGAGGCCGCCGAGGTGATCATGTTGGGTCTATATAGCAGGAACCGCCAGCGGAGGTCCCTCGCTAATGATATCGACCGTCATGGCGACGAGGCGCGCGATGAGAGATGACCACACGTTTTACACTTCATTTTTTGGATACGTTTTTGATTATCCGGTATTGTAGAGTCGCTTAAATCTTTTTGTATGGACGGACTAAGGGGGTGGAACTGGGTTGATACCACGGACAGCCGGATAACAGTAGGATAGCGATAGCGGGAGTCGTCTCTTTCTTTTGGCTACCTCCTGACGATTATGATCGGTCGATATGATTTGAATAAAATTTTTCGTCAGTCTACAACATGATACGGAACGCCTGGGAGCAATGCCCCTTTGTATTCTCTGCTGAGTGTATTACAAGTGGATCAGGACGTCGTCCGATAATTTACACGATGCGAGATGGGGTTGCAAATACGATTGTACAATATTACTTTCTCCTCATCAGTGCAACTGGCTTGTCTTGGACGACGAGAATCTCGTTGTCATTGTATGACTGGAGATGTCTTGGCTTCGAATACCGGAAGGCGGCTGTCGTATGGCGGGCATAGTTTTTCGGCCGATGAGAGCTGAAGGATGGTAGGACCTCCCCGCCTAGCCACCGAGGAGTTGATACCTTGCGTCGATCGGCCGGGCTTGAAAAGCAGCATCCGGAAAGTGGACCGTCATCCTCGAACCACTGGTCAAGACGGCATACTTGAAAGGGAAAGGGCTCCGTACCTAATGCTATAGCGACTAGTAGCCGATATCAATAGATATGTAGGTAGGTACACGACAACCAACCTCTTGGCCCCTTAATCATAGCCATGTTTAACGAATATAGTTCTCATCTTATAATTCAAAAGCCTACAAGTTTTGTCCATATCCTCTAATAGTCATACGTTCATGACAGTCAGACTATGAGCTGCGTGGTTTTCAAATTCCAAGGCCTCCACCTATATTTCACGTATCGGTCGAATTGATGCCCGATATCAGTGCCACCGAATCGTTCTTGAGGTGTCTATGGCTGCCTCAAGATTTCTAGGCGTCTATCTTACTCCAACTCGTCGTCACTTACAGTAATCATATTCCTGCAGCCCCCTTCCTCTCTCTTGCTTGGCCGGCCTTGGCCCTTGGCATCGGAAAGGCTCGGGGGATACCTCTTCCCGAACATATCCGGCCATGAGCAGGTGAGGTACAGAATTCGTTCCAGGAATTTGTGTATTTTCGCTTCCAATATACTCTGTAGGCTTTGGTTGATTTCTCATCCTCTCTCGATATCATAGAAGCTCCCCTGGCTCTCTCCGTCATCGCTCCCATAAGCGCAGTCTTGTTAGGGAGCAGCTTGATACTAGCTATATCCATCACACTAACTACCTGGTCAGGATCATCTGATCGACTGTCTGACTATGTGCAAACTTTGGTGGTCATGCTCTCCCATCATATCCTCTGGGAAAGCCGTCATACCCCGATGGCGCTCGCAAGTCTACCTAGATACCTTCGCGCGGCGAACAAGTTCGTCTGCCTACCTAGCTAACCGCAGATTTAATACCGTTATCTATACCCTTTCCAGGTTTGAAATGGACCGTCATGCCAGCATCCCTTACTAACATGGTTAAGAAATGAGGGCGATTATCGAACCCTCCTTGAATGCCATAGTCACTCCACCTTCGAACAATGTCGGTCCCATTACTTTCAGTCCACCCGTATAATTCCGGTTCATATTAAATAACGTGCCGGGAGCTATCCATGGGGTCCACAGACCGCTCGAACACCGGGAGGTATTAAAGTCTTTCAGCATAGGCCTTTCGCCTCGAAGGTAGGTAGGCATAGTTTCTAAAACCTCAGTATTTGCCAACCCTCCAGCGTACATACTCCCGTTTTAAATCAATATGGTGCATGTTAAAATAGCCTCTACTCACATTATTACAGTTATTGGAGTTTCTGGCTATTGGGTTGATACCGCGTTAGGGTGAGATCGGATATCATATTTAAGTGCTCATAATGTGAGCCATTTCATCTACGGATTTCAACTCCCAACCTAAGATCTCGTGCGATCGGCGCCGAACAACAGGTCAGGACCTCCTAGACTGCAGAGTTAACTCCGCATGTCTTTCTTTGAGTCGTTTGGATGATGGTTATACAAGGTCTTCAGTGGGATAAAGCGTGTGATTTACCTAGAACTCTGACTGTTCGAACATAAATGCTCGTCGCGAAATGCACTCATACAGACAGCTTGAGCTAGTCGAATAGGTATAGGTCTTACCCAATTCACCAGAAGCTGGTATATGACATCACTTATACCGGCCTTCACATAAGAGATTATTACTTACTATAGTTGCCAAAGCATATATTCCGAGAGCTGTAAGGAGCTTGATTATCTCTTACTTAGAGGTTTCGCGTAGTTACCTAGGTAGGTAAATTAAACCCTCGAATAGGCTTGCTATATACAACGCGATCTTATCTTGATATAAAAGATTAGAAGGGACTTTACCTATTACTATAACTGATTTTTGCTCCATAGAGATTTAGTTAGGAATAACATTTCCTATTATTTGTTAGAATACTTTCTTTGGCTATGATTGGCCCTTGACTTTAGGTACAGGTAGATCTGAGCGAGGCAAGTTTTCGGGCTTGACATTGACGTCATGATTATCATGTTATCCTTCAGCTGTGAAGTCGCCTGTGCCCTGTTTTGAGGTCGTTCAAGGATAACATCCTTTAGATCATCATTACATGTAATTATTCTGATTTGATAAACAAATGTTCGAAAGTTAAAAATTTTGTTGTTCTAATAATTCCACGTTGACTATCACGTCGTGGTAATGGAAATCAACATCCCCAACATCGTCAACGCTACCATGCCGAACCGTGGCAATCGGAACGTTGGGATCGTCTCATCCAACGGTCTTAACCATAATGACCCCGGCTTCTTATCCAGCGACTTCCCGCGATCGCCTCCAAAGCTATATATCACTGCCGAGGACGACGAGTTTGATCTACTAACATTAAGCGAGTGGAGAGCCGAGGCGTTTGATGTCGAGTATATCGCCATGGGAGACGGTGGCAACGAGTACCGAATGAAGATAGAATCGTTGAGTAGAGCTAATCTTGGACCTTGTGAGACGTTCGGCATTATTGGTACGTTCGTGATCTTGACGAACACAATGCAATTATTTCCTAGGTTTCCTTCCTCAAAATCTTGATATCCCTTAGGTACCTATGTATGTATCTATATTCTAACCATAGACCAGCATACGGAGATGCGGCAAGCTTTTGCTTGGAGCATTTCCATATACTTGACAATAACCCTGAGTACAAGCTTTGCTGTCTCATTGCTTACTATCCCACACGTATCCCAGACCCTCGTACCAAATTTCCTGGTGGTATTCAGGTACTTGTTCACCTCGCTATTGGTGAGGAAGTCGGGGTTGTGAAGCAGACACAGATGGTCGGAATTCAGGGAAAGAAAAGGACCACCAAGAGAAAAATCGACCGTGGCCTGGGCACCGGCGGGACTATGCATATGGAGTATCCGAGCTACAGCTACGACGCCATCCCTGGATTCGCAGAGCACGATCTAGATGAGTTCAACAGGATCAGTGCAGAGCTCTCTTGGAGCAGGAGCTTGGCCACGGCTCGGAGAGCATTCCGGCAAGACGTGGATGTAGAGAAGATATTCGAGCAGAATGTCGAAAGTGAGCTTCTACTCTCATTCCCTCCCCTAAATTCGTATCGTTCGATAGAATAATTTCGGTGTCCGTGACTAAATTGATGTTAATAAAACGTAGGCAAGTTCTACACCCGGCATCTACAACAGACTTTGTCCACATATTCAGCTCACAGGAGCCCTCATGTGACGCATATTCCCACATTGACGGGCGGCATCGGCTCCGAAGAGCTCCAGAGATTCTACTCTGAATTCTTCATCGACCGTAACCCCCCTTCTATGAAACTCACCTTACTCTCTCGCACAATTGGTACCGACCGCATCGTCGACGAAATGCACGTCGCTTTCAAGCACACGCAAGAAATGCCCTGGATCCTTCCAGGTATGCCCCCTACTAATAAACGAGTCGAGGTCCTCGTCGTGAGTATAGTGGCTCTGCGTGGCGGAAGGCTGTATTACGAACATGTCTACTGGGACCAGGCTAGTGTGCTGGTCCAAGTCGGCTTGCTGGACCCAAAGCTTGTACCAAAGAAGGCTGGCGATATGGGAGTCAAGAAGCTGCCGGTCGTTGGGAAGGAAGCGGCAAGAAGAGTTCTCAGTGGTTATGACGAGGGTGACGAGGGCGAAGCCACGAATAAGTTGATAACCGAGTGGGACAACGATGACGACGATGCTTATGAAGGCAAGGAGAGTGACGTGAGCAGAAACATTAATGGCAGAGAAGATGAAAAGGAGAGAGAGAAGCAAAACGAAGAGTCAAAGGACGAGGACACCAAGCAAACTACGCCAAGTGAACCACAAGGCGAAGACAAGACAGAAGACAAGCAGTGAATAAGTGTAAGGTACGGTTTGGCCAAACATATTTCATGAATTGCTTAATACCAATGTATAACAAGACAAAAAGCCTCTCATTACGAAAACAATGACGAGACTAAAGCTGGTGTGATACGTACCTGAACCCCTGAGTGCGCGGAGATCTCTGGATGTGTCTACTCTCTCGATGAGCTTTCCTGGCCACCTTTAAAAGTGAAACCGAAGACAACGAAACGACAGGCTCGGAAGCGACAACAATTATCCTGTGTGGTTATACAACTTTAGGTTGCCTTTGATTTGTTGATCGTGTCGTTGATTGCGCAATGTTGCCATCCCTCCGCCCCTTTTAAGAAGGAGAACAAGAAAGACAACCCGAACTTAATATGTGGTAGGTATTGATATCAATTGATCCCAAAACCCTCACTCAAAATTCCAAATTTACTAGGTTCATTTCGTTACTTTCAACCTGATAAGTATTCTACAGTTATGGAGAATGAAATGTTGAGTTATTGTAAGCCCTCGTTTTGTTATACATGTAAGAGGTACCTAGGTACCTAAGGTAGGGAAGGGAAGAATAGTGGAGGCGAAACAGAAACGATTATGCCATAATGGGGCTTTGAAGGGTTACCCCTGCTAAGGTGCAGATGCTTGTCATGGGTATCGTAGAGTCCAACTGAAAGCTTCCTAAAAGTTTCCTGTTGCCTCTACTCAAATAGACCGAGCCTAAATCTAATAAACTTGAGTTGCAATTATCATTTACAACTTCGATACGTCGTGGAATCGAAACGGAATAGTCCCGTCATAAGACACGATGTTCGGAGCATTGCTACTACTTACAGCCCTACCACCCCAGGTACCTAGGGTAGGTAAATACCGGTACTTACTGGCTGAAAGGCAGGGGTTGGAGTGACCAATCGGAATCCATCAGCCTCACTCTTTCAGACAGAATTCTGAATGTCCTCCTCCTGTCCCTGCTGTCCGTATATTTGATTGTACGACAAGGTAGATGTTTCCAAGCCTCCTCGCGTCGTCAAGAAACTCTCTTGCGCGTACCTACACTAGTGAAGAGCGAATTCGTAAGCAGGTGACATACGATGAAGGAGTTGGCCAAAACACAAAACGTCGTCAGATCCAAGGGAGACTGTCAGTGCTTTGTTATTGGAAGCGGGGAGCCAGATTCTTTCTCCATCGCCGTCCTAGGAAAGAATCCGACAGACCGAAAAGGGCGTTTAATCCAACGAGATCTGGAATTGGTATAACACAAGAGGTCCATAAACCGACCAACTGCCGTGCTGAATCCACAACAGCAGCTAGATCGGCAGAGACTTGGCGGTTTCCAACCGAGTTGCGCGAGGGATTGCTGTTTTACAATCCTGGTGATCCGCACCGTGAGGTCCCGACGCGCGCTTGAGATGCAATTATGGACGAACGAAGACGGAACACTCAAGATGAAGATCAATCTCATTGACCCACCAGAATCGTAGGATTGTGGGCATGTTTCTGTGCTCCTCCGACAGGACGGCCAAACATGTGGCCTAGTCCTCCGCCTGCTTTTGCGTCGTCCGCGCTGAGCGGCTCAACGAACCAACACAGACAGACCCCTGGCCCTGCGACATCTTCATGCTGTCCGACAAGACTCCATCCGATGATCGACTGCTTGACACAGGGACAGCCAGGACGATTTTCGTCGCGAACGCGCCATGGACCATTACCAATCATCATTATCCTTGCGAGTCGATCCTCGCATGGCCGTTCTAATAAGTATTCTATCGATGTTGATAGCTTGACAACCTTCATATCCTCGCCATTCTCTCTTTCCTTCGTCTTCAACCGTTCGTCTTCAACTATTCGACTAGGCATTGCTGGCAGTGTCTTCCTTTCCTTTTTCATTTTTATCGACTCATTTCCTTTCTTTTCCTGTATTCTATCTAACCCGTTTTCCCTCTTCCGGCTCTTCTCGTGTCTTCAATATGGGTATCGGGGTATTGGAAGATAGGTACCTGGACAGGCCTCCGGGAACTTCGAAGCTGGGCGAGGAACAGGGGCCAGCCTTCGACGCAGGTCAGTCGTGAACGAGCTGCCCTACTCCTCATCGTCTAGCAGCTAAGCATCATTATCCAGCGAGCACCAGTGATTTGAAGAGGGATGGCAATATTATTCTCGTGCCTCAGCCGAGCGATTCGCCGAATGATCCGCTCAACGTCAGCGTCCTCAAGCCACAATGCTAACGGCCAAGAGACTAATGTGGGCGATATAGTGGTCAGCAATATGGAAGAATTCGATCATGCTCATTCTCGCGTTCAGTTCTGGTGTCACAACATCGTAAGTCGATTTGGGCAAGGTGACTTCAAGCTTCACAGATGGTCTAATACGTACAGACTTGGCCCTATGATCTCTCCTGGCTTGATACTCATCAGCCAGCAGTTCAACGTCAACCCTGATACGGTCTCTACTTTCATGGTCGGCTCTATCCTCCTCTTTACCGGTGCGGTCACTTTCTTTACGGCTTCTGGCGCGAATATTTGGGGGAAAAGGCCCTTCTTCGTGATTTCGACAGTATTGTTGTTAATATCCAACGTCTGGGGTACATTTGCGGACGTATGTTGACCGATTTGACACATCCTCGATTTCCTGCTCTACTAAGAGATGCAATAGTCTTTCCCTTCGTTGGCGGCGATGCGCATTTTCCAAGGCATCGCTTCGGCCCCGCTGGAGACATTGGTGACGTCCACGGTTTCTGATCTATTCTTCGTCCACCAAAGGGGACTCCGTCTCTCGCTGTGGGGTGTCATGTTGGGGACGGGCGTCTTGCTTGGCCAGATCATTTCCGGCTTCATCATCGAGTCCTTGGGAATTCCTGGAACTTTTGCTATCAGCGCTCTTATTTTTTGCCTGATTTTACCCCTTATGTACTTTGTTGTCGTCGAAACTACATATACTAAACCACACGGCGGCGCTAAGCCTGACGACAAGCGCCCAGATTCGCGCGCATCGTCGGTGGACGTCAAGGACCTTAAGGGGGACGACCTAGCCAACGAACCTAAAGAGAGTTACAAGAGCCAACTCCGTCTTTTTCGCGGTCGGCTGTCCGAGGACTCCTTCTGGAGAGGTGTGGTTAAGCCGTTCCCCTTGATTTGCTTTCCCGCTGTCATCTTCTCGACTCTTGTATACGCATCATTCTTTTGCTGGCTCCTGATGATCGGTGTTCTATCGGTTAACATATTCTCTGCGCCACCATATAATCTCAACCCAGCCCAGATCGGACTCACCAACGTGCCCTTAGCAATCGGCACGCTCGTTTTCTCTCCACTGTCCGGGTGGATGGCCGATGCGATCCCCGTTTGGATGGCGAAGCGCAATAATGGTATTTTCGAGCCTGAGTTCCGTCTCGTCCTTATGGCTATTGCAGTGCCTCTCTCTACGGCCGGGTTCATAGGATTCGGCATCGCCGCATCTGAGGGCCTGTCCCTGACCTGGTGCTTGGTGTGGATTACTATGCACTCGATAGCGGTTCCTTTTGCCTCGCAAGCCTCGATCAGCTATGTCATCGATTGTCACACTAAGGATGCTAACCAAGCCTTCGTGACCATCAACTTCGTCAAGGCGCTCCTGAGCTTCGTCGCCTCGACCATCGGGAATGGGCTATTAGCTAAATTCGGGGCCAGGACCTTATTCATAGGAATTGCAATGTTGAATCTGGGGATTAGCTTGCTTACCATCCCTAGCTACATATACGGCAAGAGGTTAAGGAGCTGGGTGGCACGAAGTGAGTGGGCTAAGAAGATCTAGAGGCTCCGATAGGAGCACTGCGGCGTTAGGTTGATCGGATTATATCTAGGTTAGTATCGACAGTTACCTGCTAATGGAGGGCCTGGCCCTGAATATGGGATATGAAGAGGGTATACGGAGGCTCGCGCGAACCAATTTGCACTACATGTACGGTACGGACCTATATACACACGTCCGAAACTGACAGAATCCCTGACAGCGCTATTATAACTGAACATCTAGAAGGTGGTTTATCGCTTGTTTTCCTTATGTGAGGAAAAATCTCGTTCAGTTAATAACCGTCTACTGAAATAGACTGCTATGTCGACAAAGAGACTGCGACGACTTCGCAGGTCACATTATAAACTAGGTAATAAGGAGCGTGGAAGCACCAAGGTACAGCTGCAACATATGAATTACTAATAAGGAAGCAGTATTGCCTGTTTAAAGGATTACTAAGATCCCCCTTCAACTATTCTTCGCTACCTCCTCTTCAGCTTCTACATTTCTTCAACTGCCCCGGGACCCAGGAAATGATCTAGATGATAAATGGTATTAACGAGAAGTTCAGTGTTCCGTCGGATTACGATTCAGATACGTCCGTTTTTTATTCAAATTCTTTTTTTACGTTCCTTTGAAGAAGTTCCCCAGCCAGTAAAGCATACGCATCATGAGAATATAATGGATAAGTTCAACTGTACATCTCTGCCAGAAGTAAGAATGGATTATCGGCTCTTTGAAGTTGTCTTTGTATTATACTATGATCAACCCTGCAAGGCGAGACTGTCTAGATATCCAGTCATTAGCAAATCCCCCCTTTGTACTTGGCGATCCTTTATTTTGAGAATCTTCGATGAGAAGTGCCGCGCCTAACAATGCTAAACCTCTTCAAAGTATCAAAAGACTCTTTCGGGGTCGGCTAGACAAAGTCTAGAGTACGCGTATACACCGTGTGAAAAATAGAAGATGGGAAACAAAAGACACTTACATTTCAAGTATTGATATATGCTGAGTATGACCTCCACGTAGGTAAGTCTTGTCGGTCTACCTGTAAATCGTTGTCGACCACTAACTCGCCTACATTGAAGCCCAAAGCATTAAGATAATTACTTCTATTCACTCATCTACCAGTAACTAGATCAAACCCCTTCATACGAACATGAACTCCTCAACACTCCCCCACCGCCGTCCCTGCGCCTGCTCTCACTGCCGGTGTCAAAACCTAGCGCAGGAGCCCGACCGGTACTATAACCCGAAGACTAACACGAGCTCGACGGCGCCGGCCTCGGATCTCTGTCTCGTATGTGAGCGAGCTGAGATCTGGGGCAAGAATGACCCGGTATACGCCGGCTGCATGTGCACGTGTCGATGTAAGCTGCAGCGCGAGGATTGTTCGCTACTGTGCGTCGACTGCGACGAGCAGAACCGTTTAAACCCGCGACGGCACCGGCCGCACGGGAGACAGGTCAGATAGTAATAATCATCTTACTACAAAGTAGAAGGGGTTCTTATTAGTTCGGGAGGCGCAGGTATAAAGTTGGAGGTATCCAATTCCAGTCGATATGTTCATTATAATTACTGCTACTGTACCAAGGCATTCATTCTCATTAAGTATTCACCTCCGTTAGATGCCTACCATCTAGGATATATTTATCTTGCATGCCTACAGACCCCGCGTGATGTTTCCGTGTGAGCAAGAGACCGCGATCTCTTCATAAGTGGCCCCGCGTAATATCTTAACCTGGCTGACCGTCAATACCAAAGTGCGGACCATTTTATCAACACGCGTTCTGCAACAACACTGCAAGGTCCAATATCATATTGAAGCAGAACCGATTCACGCCAACTCCAATGTAATAAAACCCAAGCCAACCATTAAGTGCCATTCGACATTAGAGTAAACTCTCACTTTCGGCCTTGTCACCAAGACTCTTGCCGAGGTTTTCAATAAGGGCTTTCAGCTGTTCAACCTCCTCTCTCAATTTCTTGACCTCAAGTACGGCTGGGTCATCCTCAACATTAGCTTTGCTATCAGCTACCTTCTTCGCCCAACCTTCGCCCTCGAAGTCGATTTCGTCCGCCATCTGTTCCCATTCCTCTTCGGTGTCATCGTCTTCCTCACCTCTTCTCCTGTTGCGCCGGATCTCCCTGGCCGCCCTAACCTCAAACAAGGCAGAGCAGAATAGTAGCGGGGAGTATATTACTCCCATAACGACGTCGTTAAGGCGCTCATACTGCTCCTTGGGCATCCACCATTCAAAGGGGATGATCAAGAAGAAGATTTCGATCAAGTTGAACGGCGCAATGAAGACGTTTTCGTCAGGGGCGCGCACGAACTGCATAGTCTTCTGAGAAAAAAGTGCAAGGAACTCATCGTCGGCGTTGTCGTAGATGTCCTCGTAAGCGCTGTTGTAAAGTGCAATGAGCACATTGAGCAGGATAACCTAGAAGCGATTGCAAGTTAGCACCATTTAACCAGTGAGTTGGCCGACGACGAGTCAAGGAACCCAAGCTCCATATCTTCCACTTCGAGATAGACGTACCATGACAACAAAGGTAAAGAGGTAATAGAGGATAATCCCGAATGGCGGGCTGAAGCGCTCGAAGCCGCTAAAGTCGGGGCTCTGCATTATGGCGTTGGCCATAGCCTGCAGAATGAAGATAGTATCTTCCCCGGCCATGTCATCGGCGTAGTCCATTCCTATGAACGCCTGTAGAAAGCCGACGATGACGACGACTAGCAAGGCAAAAAAGATGATGCTCTCTTTCATCATCACCTTGAGCACGACAAGCATCGCGCCAAAGAAGCGGAACGAGTCCATATAGAGTAGCAAGCGGGCCCAGAACATAGGCGCGGTGAAGGCGAGGAAGTTGTACGACAGTTGGTTGAACTTTTGGCGGGCGTCCCCGTCGTCCCGCGGATGGGTGAAGGCGACTAGGCGCATAGCAAGCGAAACCATCAAGAGGGAATAGAGGGCATTGTTGAACGCGTTCCAGAAGCTAAGGATCTGATATCCGGCTTTGTAGAACTTGGTGAGTTCGTCGAATAGGAAGCCGAAGGTGAAAATATACAGGAGAACTTCAACGAAGTCGAGGTCGCCGCCCGGGTTAATGGTGTTGATGGCACCAGTGTAGAGGGCCAGATAAACGATAGACATGATAAGCTGGAAGGCATTCTGATACATGGGGGCTCGCATACGATCTGGATCCAGATGTGGCAGGAAGGTGGTATTATCGCGGTCCTTGTAGTCGACGAAGCTGGCAGGGTCGTTCTCATCCTGGACAAGCCAACCTCTCCAGAGGTAGTTGATGCACTTCTGGTAGCCCGAAGACCCGATCACGCGCAAGGCATGCAGGTCGACAGCCTTCTCGATAACGTTGATGGGTGGGGTAGCTTCGCCGTCGACCACGATGGAATAGCGCTTCAGCAGAACGGATTGCAGCAGGTATGCCATATCCTCCTCGGCCTCGATGATCTGCTTGGCGATGACCTCGCAGGCCGTAGCACGAACTTGGTGCAGGCTCGCATCCCAGAGTTCGACAATGGCTTGGTGCTTGAACCATCGCTTGACGACTAGGAGACAGAATACGACACACGACCGATTCTCTGGCCCGCCGGCCTCCTTCGCGGCCTTGATAACCTTGGGAGTGATGATTCTGCTATGAGGTTGGGTTATGCGCCCCTCCTCGAACTCGCAGGGCACGCATTGCTCGATGAGATAGCGCAGACGAAGCGCGACCTTGGTGACCTCGGGGGCCGGAATGGCAGACTCGATCGAATCTTCTCGGTGGACAGGGAGGACTTCATAGCGGATCGCCCGACGCCTGTTAGCCAAGAAGTTCATGTTTGATGAAAGGTGGCAATGCCGTTGTGAAGAGAGACGTTTTGAAGGGTAGTGAGTTAATTCGTTAACTTACGCCGGCGACGGTATTCGTGGACTGACCAGTCGTGATGATTGTGCGAGGGATGGCGATCCCACCCCAGCAGCTTCCTCCAGTTAAACCTTCCCATGACTATTCGAGCGAGTGCTTAAACACCTGCAGTCGCGATGTTGTTCTAGTCGTCGGTAGCTACGGGGGCCAACTGCGAGGAAAGCGTAAGGAGGTTGGATGCGTCGTCGTAGACTCGTAGCGACAAGCTACCTGAGTGCCTCGGTGACGATAAAAGCGGCAAGGGAACGAAGAAAAATTATGTTGTATTAATACTAATGTAGCGACTATGTAATGGCAGTAGTATTATCTCTGCCCATAGGAAAAGTCATGAAGATATTATTAAAGCCCAGAAGTCGGGATAATTCACTCTGTATAGTACCTACCTGGTAGGTAGATTTCCTTGTTTTTATTTGGAGTCCAAGTCTTTGAGGCCTCTGGTTGGAGAATTGAAAGCTTTCAGATAGCCATGACGTTATGTAGCGGGATAAGGTTCTTACTCTTGGATCTAACCACATGCAGTTACAATTACCTAAGCTACTACGTAAGGTACCTTAGATACATACCTACATGTAGGTACATAATATAAGGTTAATGGAAACATTTGACTCTTCTTCTTCACATCCGTCTTCCTATTATCTGTCTAAGCCTTCCGTTCACACAAACAAAGGGTTATAGGTGTACAGGAGAATTACCGCGCGGCTGACTTATTACCTAGGTACTCCTGCAGTGTCTAAATATGATATGTTCCATATGTCGCCTGCCTCGTGCAACAAGTACGCATCTCCATCTTCGGATTGCGCTTCTGAGATGAGATGAGATGAGATGAAGCACTCGGCTGTCGGGTGACGAGAGCCTGCGCCATCTGAATCTGGATCTGAGCCATTATTAATTATTCTAACCTTAGCTGATGGTGTCGCCTCCCTTCCTGCACTCTCCCGATGCAACGACGGTGTACCTCGCCAGTCTGGGAACATCGGAAATGCCTCAGACGAGATGTGCGTCCAAAAACGAGGGTACTTTGATTATCTGGAGGGTTGCAGACATACCGCCGTCGTGGTGCGATTTTCAGGTGCGCATCAAATCCCGAGTAAGCTCTTTCATGCCTACCTTTCCACCCACTTGGGTCCATTTTGTTGAGGTGAGGCTTCCTGCCGTTATCTAAATTGATTGGACAGCAATGTCGGTGTAGCGCTGCAGATGTTTCGCGGATGGCCGAGGCCGTTGGTTCGCTAGAGGTACATCGCATATGTCCCTTGGGATTGCCGACTCGGTGCAAAAGGTGGCATTGGCGTCGCATGGAGCAATCTGTTCCGCCATTCAACGGCTCACAGTTCCCTTCATACGTAGGGGACGTAGAGGGCGCAAGGCTGTCTTCGGTGAGAGGGAGGCCAGGCGTAAGTATAGAATTCCACCCCTGGCCTGCTTGATCGAGACACCACCGCCATGCTCCTTCAAAAGGCTGCATGTGGGACGCGCACTCTGTAAGGGTATCTCTCCAACTTCTTCCGACGAAGAGCGGAAATCGCGCGGCCAGAAGCACGCTCATCCCGTATATATGCAGCCCATCAGCTCGGACTCTCGACTGGACCGGCTTCAGCCTCGCTTTCGCTCCCTCTTCTCTAGATGCGCGCGCACTAGGGTTGGCTGCCTGTAAGGCATTATCTGCCGCAGAGTCGATCGGCATAGCCGCGCAACCGTCAAGAGTCACAACGCCGCCTAGGCTGCCAGCGGCGCAGCAGGTCAAATTATTCTTGCATTGCATGTGAATTTTGGACGAATGATGACATAGTCTACCCGTCGATCATATCATATAGACGGCGTGTGCCCGTGTCCCAAGCCTCTATCCGGATGCTGTGTATATGAACCATTACCTACTTGGGATTATTGTCCTGCAATTGGTCCCGCCAGCTTCTCGAGCAGGACCAGGTGGCAGTGCCGCAGGCAAGAAGACAGCAAAAACCAGATTGCTGTAGCATCGAAATGAGCCGCTCGAGATATTCGCGACCGACATAATAGGGCGGACGGTCTTACTGGAGTATTCTAAAGGCGCGCAAGGCAACCACGCAACTACGGCCGCTTAGTTCTTTTCCTGCACTCTTATTCGGCCTCCCCCGTACCAACTAGGGATGTATGCATGTACTACAGTTGCATCGGGGGCGGCATGTGTGCGTTGTAAAGGGCCCTAGCCAGCCCTAGCTTACCCAACTACAGGTATAGGCATCTCCTTACGTATCTACATTATGTCCTGGGTACTAGGTAGGCAGTATGTGTATGTAGTTGGGTGCATAACTTACTTACGTGTAGGTAGGCAGGAAAGGAGCGGGTTTGAAGAGACATCTAAGAAGCCAAGCCTCTTGAAGCAAGCGGCCTCTAGCTCGTGAGTAGATAGTGAGTATAGTGGGGTTGACCTGAGCTCTAGAGTCTAGACTAACATGGACGTCTTGAGGTTGATTCCTACCTCTAGATACCTACATGTAGATGTATGTATGAGTGCTTGTTAGTTGTAAGCGTGGAAGAAACCCCTGACATGCCTCACATGGAGAAACTTATTATACACGGTACGGCATGGACTAAATCAAGGTCAGTAAGAAGCCGCTTGAGTCATTCTATCGGCTCTCGTTTGTTGAACCAACCAAAAAACCCCCTGTCAATAAGCCGTGACAGCACTAACCTTACTGTACTTCCTTTCTCATCTAGGATCTTACATACTTCTTTCGAGTTCTCACAGACTAACGTCCTGCCGCTCTCCAGAGAAAGGACGGACGGAACAGGTTGCAGCGACGCTACAGTCGTGTATCCAACCAACCAGTCCTGGTCCTAGCCGTCCTGCCTTTCCTGCACACATGCGTACTCCAGCATACCCTCAGCATACCCTTCCTACATGTATAGTAACGTGCAGTTACATACCTACATATAGGTGGCCTAGGCTGGCTTGATCGGCGCCACTGCCTTCAATGTTCGTCACACAGGTACATATAATAACCACGATTCTTCCCTCTCGAGCAGGGGAGGAGGCATTGCTGCCTTTGTTCTAATTTGTCGGTGCACGTGCCAGTAACTCATTCCCGGTTCGATGGGACAGTTGCGAGCTTCGCTAGACCGCCCGTTTATATCTCTAGTCCGTACTGCTGCGGTACGGCCCATACACATACACATACACACACACACGCATCAGTAACGTGCTATCCATTGTCATCATTTAAAATCCTTCATCGTGTAATCTCTATTATTTACACTGGCCCAGCTTCCCCCACTCGGCTCTTCTGCCTGGCCCGTCCGTCACAACATTACAGCCTCCCGTACTCGCAATCTTCCAGACGCTGTTACCGCGTTACTCTGCTGTCCAAAGTCTTCTGCTATCCATTTCACAGCTTCCGTGATTCGTTCACCATCATATTCTCCCCGGACGTTCCCGGAACCTGGTAGAAGACGCAGCTCCATGCACTTTAATATATAAATCTTCCCCATCGTCAAAAAAATCTCACACCCTGCCTACCTCCTCAATCTACTTCCACCTCTGGCGCCCATTCTATCTCGATATTTCCTTGTCTCATTCTAGCTCGCCTCATCTTTCGAACGTCGGTAGCGATTCCTACTGTGAGGTTTAGGTACGTAATTGGACGTTTCTTCAAATACTCGTCTTTCCCAAGAAGTGCCAGTGTCATTGGGCCAGGGATGAATACATGTATTGCCGTGTACAGCGTGGCGACCGCATTAAGACTCGATGCTAGGGGAGAACAACGGTCCAAGGAGATTGTGACATTTGTCACTTTCAATTACACGACTGCTCCGAGCGCCCACCAAATTTTTTTATTTTAAATATTTTCGTTTTTTTTTTTGTTTTGTTTTTGCTCTACTAACACGGTGTGCTTCGGTAATAGGACTAGGCCAGTCATGAGCATCCACGAGGGTTGAGATTGTTTGAGTGTGCCCACAGCAGAAAGAAAAGGGTCCCCCCGCCTTTAAGACTCAGACAGACTTGTATAGAATATTCTCCCAGCCAGCATTGGACTTCCTCACTTTTCTTGTTTGCTAGTCCAAACTTCTCAAAACACCTCTCACTTCCTCCACCCTATCTTGCGCGTCGCGTAATTGGTAGCAGGACTGATTTCGTCCATCTCTTCCTATCAGAGTCGGTTGTCCTCATGGCCTCCAACATCGACCTGAAAATGGAATCTCAAGAAGCCAAGACTGGCCCTTCGGCTGATCGCCGTGAAGGCACTATCCCTGACGGCGATGACCCCAAATCTCTCCCTGTCGAGGATTCTCCTCCGACCGCATCTGCCGACACGGGCAAGAAGGTCAAGGGAGTGAAAGGAGACAAGAAGGCCAGCAGCAAGCCTAGCAAGAAGGATAAGAAGGCAAAGTATAGTAAGTCCAAGAAGGTGCCTCCCGCTAGTGAGAGCTCTTCTGGTGGTAGCGAGGACGAGATTACCAACTCATCCTCAGACGAGCCCACCGACACCGAGTCCGAATCCGAGGCTGAGGAAGACTTGAAGAAGAAGCGACTTCAAAAGAAGCGCCAAGATCCCAGGAAGACCAAGAAGAAGTCGTCCAAGTCGTCCAAGACGTCTACCAAGCATGCTAAGACGCAGATGAAAGCTTCCGCGGGCGAAACGAGCGACTCAGATGTCGAAATTGACGATGATTCGGACCTTGATGACAAGGAGAGCGCCGGCAAGGCCTCATTGGAGCAAGAACTTGCCCAGATGCGGCTGCAGGTGCAACAGATGCAACGCCAGATCGCCTCTCTCAGCTTGGCTGGCGGTGCCCCTGGAATCAACGCTGCATCTCTCAACCAAGGTGCTTACGGATCGGGTGCTTTAGGAGTGCCTGGGGGTCTCGGTCTTGGAGGCCTAAACCCTGCCGGATATGGCAACGCCGGCCTGAACGGGACTCTTAATGCTGGGTTTAACAGCATACTAAACGATCCATTGGTAAACCTCTCGAAAGCTGTCCGCGGTGGCCGTGGGCATGCTCTACCACCCGCTGGGCGTGGAAGACGGCTCCCAGTTGATGACCTCGGATTGGATGATGGCACGGGTCGCGGCAACCAGAACAAATCTTCTAAAGTTAAGAATGGGCGCAATGGAAAGCCGATCACGCAGCGGCTCGAATTTAAGCGGGTAGACCAGGTCTGGGACTCGCAGATCCATAACTACAAACTCCAGGACACAGCGGAGAATGCGAACAACTCTCAGTATGACGAGTATCTCTTTCATGTGCGGAGGACCTTTGATTGGGAGGGCAAGTACAAGACTACCATTGTCGACATCAAGAGCAAGCAGCTTCGAGAAGCTCTCCAAGATGTCATAGGTAGCGTCAAGGGGGTGAGTCTGGTTGAGGAGACTCCCAAACTAGACCCCAAAGTGCTGTTCTTGTGAGTTGCTGAGCTCCTCTCCGTAGTCTCCCGACTCGCTCCTGACCATCGCTACAGATACCTCGAGGATATGCGGGAATACATGAACAACCTGAAGGAACTTGAGCCGGAAGGAGATACACGAAAGGAGCGTAAGAAGGTCCAGAAGTGGATCGACGAGAAGCGGCGCCATCTTCGAATTCTTATTAAGTACCTGGATACAGATCACGCCGAGACTAAGAAGAGGTAAGTCTCTTTCCTCCCTTACTGGGAAGCTGGAAGAGAATTTGGCTCACGCCAGTTAGTTTGTACCCCATGCTGGAGAATGGTCTCATTACCTTCGATCTCCTATGGGCTCTGTGGAAGCCGAACACGCTTGCGTACACAACAACGTATGGCTCCGTCGACGAGCCTCGTATCTTCAAGGTAGAAGTAGCAGAGAAACACTATAGTATCGTCAGAGGCGAGTTTTACTATATTGAGGGAAAGGTATGTCCCTGTCGTGAAAGATCATCTTCGAGATCATGCCCTTTCTTATTAACTCAACGTCTCTAGTACTTCGAGTACGACGGCAAGCAATTCGGATTCGGCAGCATGTCAGAAGAGATACCGGAATTCCGTGGAGCTCGCAAGATCACTAGTTTGGGGTGCTATCCCCTTAAGTACCACAAGAACGAGGCTCAGTTACGCAAAGACCTCATCGAGCGCGGTAAGAAATTTGTGGGCCTTGGTGGCGTTCACTACAAGAGCCACCAAGGTATGGCCTACCACAAGAAGAAGAAGTCCGTCATCAAGGTCAATATCAATGGTCGGATCATGGTCGACCCAGCAATCCACCGTCGCATAAACCCCAATTATCCCGTTTCTCTCGTGCGACCCAAAGATCACGACGTGCTCAGCGATGACGAGGATAGCGACGAAGAAGGCGAGGGCTGCGGTTGTGAATCTGACGACGACGCCGGAGATGCTGGTGATGCTGGGCTCGAGCAGGTTCACGGAGACGACGAAGGCGACAGCAAGGTGAAATATGTAACGAAGGTTTACAAGGACAGCAAGGGGAGTGTCCGTACCGTGCGGATTCCCAAGGATTTGGTTGATTCCGAGGCTCCTAAGGAGAAGCTCGATCAAGTCTCCAGTAAGGATGAAGGGGATAAAGGCGATTCCACCAAGGATGGCGAAGAAAACGCCGGAGAAGATGACAAAGACAGTGCCCCGCCAGTCTTCACCGATGAGGAGTACTTGATTGCCTCGCCTGTCGTCCTGGGTTTCGCTTTTGCCGAGAAGCTTTGGCTTGAATTCACAGTCTCGGGCATCAAGGAGATCTCCTGGAATGAGCACGCTTACGATTCGTTAGTCTTGCAACCCAACACCAAAGAAATCGTTAGGGTAAGAAATGAAGCCTTACCCCCTGTTTTTGGGTTATTCATGAGCAGCCATTTGATTTACATACCTCGCTTGCCGGGTTCTCTGCTGACATTGCATCTCTAGGCTCTCGTCGAGTCCCACAAGTACCATCCGGCCGAGAGCATTGACGATGTCATCCAAGGCAAGGGCAAGGGGCTTGTTGCCGTCCTTCACGGACCACCCGGCACTGGCAAGACTCTGACTGCTGAAGGTATAAGCGAGCTCCTCAAGTGTCCGTTATATATGGTCTCCGCAGGTGATCTAGGAACCGACTCGCGTTATCTCGAGGCCGAGCTGCAAAAGATCCTAGATATCTGCCACGCTTGGGGAGCTATACTTCTTCTTGACGAAGCAGATGTATTCCTCGAGAAGCGTAACATGCAGGATATTCACCGGAATGCCCTCGTCAGCATCTTCCTGCGGCAGCTAGAGTATTTCCAGGGCATATTGTTCCTCACCACAAATCGCGTGCAGGTACGTCTTATTCTTTCATGCCACACACTCCCAACTTCCTCGTGCTATTTCGCCATTACATTCAAGGCGTGCTGAACTAATGTCTGATTTCCTCCCTGTAGACTTTCGACGATGCGTTCCAGTCGCGGATCCACATTGCGTTGCGATACGACGACCTAGACGTAAAAGCAAAGAAGGCCATCTTCAAGATCTTCATCGAGCGCGCGCGGGCGGTAGCAGGAATAGACTTGATGCCTTTCGACGATGACGACCTAACCAGCCTGGCACGCCACAACCTCAACGGACGCCAGATCAAGAACACGGTAGGTACCGCGCAAGCTCTAGCCGTCAACAAGGGCGAACCGCTCAGCATGCGCCATATCCGTGAAGTCCTCAACGTCCAGCAGAACTTTGAGCAGGACCTCAAGGGCGGTACCGGGTATCAGGATGCCATGCGTAGTTACTTCTAATCGCCCTCTCCTACGATGGTCTCAGCTATCTGTTCGGGCTACTCGGTGAGAAGGGATTTGAGGATAATGCTAGATCAGGGACAGTTATAGACAGAATAGAGGACCGGGAAAGGGAACGGGACGACTGATATGAGCGGGATTGGTGTTAATGATTGCGGCTACTTTGTCTCTTTCCCCCTATCCCCACTTTCAAATTGAGATGTATGAACGAGGTTCTGCAATTCGCCGGTCGAGAGTGCTCTTCACGGATAGGACCTCAGCTGGGCGTGAAAAGGGGGGAAATCCTTTTACTCACCGCGGAACCTAGGGAGCAGGTGCAGGTCCTCGTCGACAGTTTAGCGAATCAGCAGCGCTGCATAGTTATCAGATACCTATTGATGGGACAAACTTCGATAGTACGCAAGCGTGGGACACGATTCTGGGCAGTGAGCGAGGCTTTGGCACAGCACGAGCTGGACAGGGAGGAGGATAGCGACAATACCAAGCTAGATGTGCTTTTCTAAAACGATGATTCTTTTCCGTTATTGTATCGTATTTTTGCTAAACTTGGATTTCCGCTTCATCGGTCAGTAAGAGACAAAGGGTGTGTTTCTACTCTGAGGCATACTAACTAGCGGTTCTTGCAAATATGATACCACTACGAGTCACCTTATTTGACTATGTTCTTATCCCTTGCTCTGTCATCTAGGCGAGATGAAAGTAATACTTGAGATTGTGTCGGATGTCCATTAAATTACCTGGTAGGTACCTAGGTAGATATAGGGGTAGATTCGGATAGCAGACATTATAACGCCAAAGCAGGCAGTCATGAAAACTATAGAAAAAGGATCGACATGCTTATATACTTACTTACCTAGGTACCTAGGTGCCTAAGAAAAGACTTCTTGCAACATGGCATAAAAAGTGCGCGAGCAATATTAAAAACATGCCTCTTAGAAACGCAGCTAGAAGTCCTATATCGCGAACGCCGACCTAATGCAGCCAAGAAAAGTCTTCAAACAACCCACCGTTGTTAGAAATCCATAGTGCTCTCCCCAACACCTTCTTCATCCCCGAAGTCGTCTGCATCGCCAGCATCAAAGTACGCCTCGGCATCGTAGTCGCCCCCTTCGTCGTCGTCGTATTCGTCGTCTTCCTGTGATATCTCCTCCTCCTCATCATCCAAGTCGACGTCCTCCCCATTTTCGTCATCATTGTTCCCACCATCCTTAAGCGTAGCCTCTACACGCGACCTGTGCTCCTCCTCCGTCTCATCCTCGCCGCGGCGGCGGCGGAAGCTGCGGTCTTGGACGTCGTCATCGCTATCGAAAGGGTCGCCGCCGATCACAACGGCCGCCGCCTTGCGCTTGGTCCCCCTCTTCTCTTTTAGGGGGTTGCTGCCCTGGTAGCCGCCCTTGGGCCCACCGGTATCTTTGCCCTCAAGCGTGCCCCACAGCTCCTCCGGGAAAAAGTCTTTGACGTAGGCGTGGGCGCGGGCTTTGAGCTCGGGCAGCGTGCGCGTCTCGTCAGTGAACTTGTGGCTGTACATCGGCACGGCACTAAAGGGGTCGACGGTAGCGCGGTTCTTGACGGCGAAGCGTGCGTTGATCTGGGACTGTCCGTAAGTGCGACGCACAGGGTCAGTAGGCTTGGAGGTCGCAGCGTCGTCGGCAGTGTGCAGGTGTCGGTGTGTGTAGAAGGGCGTGCCGTGAAAGGCCTTCCTGAAGGCGACAAAGGCAGCGACAGAGCGTGCCTCAGGGGTGTCGAGGGGACGAGCGACGGGCGGGATGTAGGATTTCTGGCGATGGTTCCGTCGTGTTAGACTAATATTTGCAATGCATATGTGCAACGAGCCATTGGATAGAGGGAGAGAGAGAGAGAGAGAGAGAGAGAGAGAGAGAGAGAGAGAGAGAGAGAGAGAGAGAGAGAGAGAGAGAGAGAGAGAGAGAGAATGACTTACCGGGTAAGTATCCTGGGGCTTCTCGTTAAAAAGCAAACCTGGATCGTCGGCACCTGGCATTCCCTGAGGTGCAGTCTTACGGGCAGCTCCAAAACCACCGCGGCCACCGCGGCCTCCTCCTCTGCCTCCTCTACCACGAGCCGACATCTTGACGCATGGAGCTCTCCCCTTCTATGCGCTATCTCTGGGTGTGAATCGCTGTCGCCGACAATTCTATGTTATACTTCTAGAAATGGTGAGTGTTGGGTAATTGTGCGCGTAATATGACGGTACCAGAACAATAGAATTGACGTCGCAGGGTTATTTATAAGACGAGTATAAAGGTGAGATGAATAGGATGAATCAGAAATATCAGATCGTCGTAGACTTTCTCGAAATTTTAGCGGAGACAGGTTGGTGGGGTTTTTAAAGGTCGCTGGCGAAGGGAGATATCCATGGATGCCACAAATACCCCACATTCCATAGAAAAAGTTGGATAAGCACATCTGGTTGTTGTAATTTCTAAAAAGTAGAACTAAAATACAGCAATATGTTTTTAATACTATGCGATGGGGCTAAACCCCGCCCCCACATTAGGTTAGCTTCCCATCGTATCTACAGGGAAACAATAGAAGGCGACCCTACCCGACAAATTAATGAAGCCATCTCGTATCCCTTGAGTATCACTCATCATATCTCCCGAAAAACCTTTTTCAAAACTAATAATCTTAACAAAGACAAGCCATATACTCTATGCTTTCTTCTTTATCTTCCAGAGAAGACATCATTTCCTTCTCAATCTATTCCAGACCGATAAAGACAATTCACGCCCTATCCGAATATAACCCTCTCTAGGCTTAAAATGCTTAAGACGATTCTTATGATACGATAATGTATTCATTAGCCTTCCGATCAAGTTCAGTAGGTGGAATAATGATCGTCCTATCCGAAGCCCCACGATAAAAGGGCCAATCCATTTCTCACGCAACTTTAGTATCTTCCCTTCTTGACACAACATCACCAAATCATTTGTAAAAACTCTCGGTTCTCTCTTAGAATAAATCTCTAGCCGAGCGAGACGTTTCTCTTCCGAAATATCGAAGACTCGATCCCGATAATGTTACAGTCTAGCCAAATAGTCCAGAATAAGTTTATTCAAGCGATCTCCCGAAGGGGGAGAGAAGTTCTCAGACTTCATTTCGATAAGGAGAACACTGATCTATATAGGGGGATACTCCTGCTCAAAAGCCCCCATGGGCAAGTGGCCATATAGAATTTCGAAAGGAGAATGGCCTAGGCTTTTGATATATCGTGCGTTGACGTTCGCCATAACTTCTGATACACTCGATACCCAATCTATTACTTCTGGAGGCGTAGACGCCGGGAGTAGGTTGACTAACTTCTTCAGGACTGCCTGGAATATTCGATTAAACACCTCCACGAGGCCTACACTTTAATATGTCCCGGACGGCGCAATTATTACAGAGATCCCCTATGCTCGGAGATGAGCATCTATCCCCTGAGCAACGAATGCAAAACCAGGATCAAGGTAAAAACCCAGAGGTCGAGTTCCCATATTGGAGATCCATAAGTTAAATCCCTTCAGAGCATCTTTACTCCCAGTGCTCTTTATGGGGATTGCCTATCCGTATCGGCTGAAATAGCAGATAATGGTCAACAGATACCTCATGTCGTACGGTGATCCCGGGAAAGGACCAATAAAATCAGCGGCCAGGAGCTGAAACGGCGCATGTATGGAAATTGGTTGTGGTGGTACCGCAGGACGAGCAGGATCATGGTAGGCGTAAGAGAGGCATCCATCTATATAATCCACAACATCTCAAGACATCCCCGGCCAGAAGACGGACTGATTTAATCGGTCTAAAATTATTCTTTTCGAGAAATGTCCCGAGTGGTTATGTGCGAATTCGAGAGCTTTAGAAACTTCGCTCCTGATTAGGCATCTCTGTCATACCCCCCGATAATAATGTTAAAGGATATTACCCACGAGACGATAGGGCCTCAACTTATTAATCAGAATTTTCTTTCTTACTCTATCCAATGGATCAATATAGCCCTTCTATAATATAACATAAATATCAGAGTACCAATCATCAATTAAATACTTAGACGTTAATATTTCCTATTCCAACAAAACTTCTACTCGATCAGACTTCGCCTCGAATATGATTTATGATTTAATCCTCGCCAATTACGCTTCATATCCGTCGGAGTCCTCGGACCAGATCCAATCTTCTCGGGTTAATAATAACACGTTCTAAGCCTCAAACTCGATAGACCCATGTTCTTCCCCAAGGGAAATACGCCCAAACCGCACTGGAGCAGCTTTCTGCGCATCAAATAACTTATTCACCAGAGCTTATTTCTCAATTACGGACAGCTTCTTCAGGAGTTCATTGTATCCTCCTGCCCCATCCTTCCAGACCCAACAGCCTGTCTCATCGGGTGCTCCGAATTCGCTCAAGTAGCCCATTTCTTCGCAGGCTTCTCCTTCAAATATAATCCTGGATAAAACATCTACCACCCGATTACAAGGCCCTTCAATATATAGGATGCAAATGTTTAACAATCTCATTTCTAAGGCCTACCGAGCGTATATTCCGCTCACGTTCGGAGAATCCAAGAACCAAATAAGTGATTGGTAATCAGTGTAGATTATTAAAGCTTCTGGAACCTGGAACATAAAATTATACCTCCGACAGAACTCGATCACAACGCACAACTCTCTCTTATAAATTCCATAGTTCCTCTAAATTATTATAAAGGTAAAACTATCGTAGATAAGCGGGACCTTCTCGTTCTTCTGGCGTTGTATCACCAGACACCCCGCGCCTCTTCCTGATACATCAGAATAAAGCTCAACCGGTATATCGAACTCATGGCCATGCATCTCCACGGCTGCAGATGATAGTTCTTGTAAAAGAGAGAAGGCGAGCGATTCCGCAGGCCCCCATTTCCAATCAACATTTCCAATCAACCGAGTTAATGGACGAGAGATTTCTGCGCAGTTCTTGATCCATCTACGACAAGGACCCAGCACTCCCAAGAAGGATCAAACCTCCGTCTGTTCCCCCGGGACAGGCCATTTCTTTAACTTAGACGCTCGTTCTGGCTTGATGCGAAGGCGTCCCCCTATTTAATAAACAACGCCTACTACCAGGATCTCCTCGAATCCGATAAAGACCTTCTTGAATGACAGACGAAGCTTCGCCCAAAGAAGGCAAGGGAACAATTAGTCCTCGATCCATGCCCATTGATCTTCCACTATCTCGTGGATAGCAAAGATGTCGTCCATATAAAAGCTACACTTAGGGATCGATATGATATCCTTCGAACTCAAGAGGGACTTCTCCTCGAGTAAAAGGGGAATATAACCTAATACAACATACATTAATTCAATCATTAAGAATCCTGCGGTTTTTGACCCTTGGGGCATTCTGGTAGGTTGGAATTATGGAAACCCCGGTACACAAAATGCGAAAACATGTCTATCGTTGGGGTGAACTTCCACTCCCCAATATGCATGTTTCAGGTCAAACTTCGAATAAGATCCGATACTAAGATAAGACAAATGATTATATATATCTAACAGATATATAATGTTCGTCCCGGGAATGTCCTCTTCCACCTATCTATAGTTAAAGGTAAATCGCGGTTCCGACCATTGATCATAGTCCGGACCATCCTTATCTTTGCTAACCAAGACAGGTTAAACTGTCCAATCGGAGAAACGACCATTTGCCACGGAGATAGATTCATACATTCCAACATCTACACCTTCTTGGACCAGACGGTCCAGCCAATACTTCTGAGAAACTATCTACTGCTTTTAACAAGATCGGTTCCACGGCGACATACCAGGTCTCAGACAGACTCTGTATTGGTACAGATCAATGGCCGGGATATCGAGGATAGATCTGGCTTCCAGTTCTTTATATGTATACAGTCCTCTAACAACTCGTTCCCTCAATAAATCAGACATAAGAAGGCCAATGTTTACCCCCGATATGTTTAGCCAAAGCAAAGCATCCTCTATGGATAACTCGGACTCTAAAACCATAAGGAGGCAAGTCACTCGCCTCGTTATCGGAAATAATGTCGGCACAACTGCTTCCTCTATCAAAGGACTTTCTACAGATAAAGGCAGGTCATCAATCGACATTATGGACGAAAAAGACTATATTATCCGATATCGGTTACTTATCACGGAAGATACGGTCAGACGCAGCGCATGATAGAATATCCAATCATGGACAGGAATAAGGTCCTCAGACAGATCATTATCTAAAGGACTAGGCAGTTTATTAACATGCTCAGGTCGAACTTTGGAATCTAGTTTTCCGAATCGTCTGAATCATCTTCGTCTTCCGAATCTAAGGATTCATCCTCAGAACTGACATCCTCGGCTTCCTCCCGAAGAGCTGATCGAAGATATTCTTCAGGATTAGCCACATTCTCGGCCGGTCCCAGAACCAGTCGATGATAATTTAAAGGGGCCAACAGCGGTCCCTACACCACAACCTCATCCTCGCCGTCGTCAACATCACCCAGAATGAGGATGCTCGCTCTGATATCGAATTTCGCCACTATATCCCACAACCAAAGGAAGCCTAAGAGCAGAAGGCAATCGTAACTATGCTCTTCCGGCCTAATGATAGCCCATAAGGATCTCCAGATTCCCTGAACACCGACATTAAATAGAACAAAATCCACCACTTCTATCTTATGATCATCCGCGAGTAAGAGGTAAACATGGCTAGCTCCCAAGTCTTTCAATTGTCTTCTCTTTAGGCCGAGTTTTTCAACCAGACCTCTCGAGATCAGATTCACATCGCTCCCTTGATCAACTTAAGCCGCAGATTCTGGGAAAGCACAAGTCAGCATATCCTCTCCTTCTTTAAACCGAAGTGTGGCGTCCAGTCGAAAGGATCGAATTCCGTGAATTAGCTCCCTCTTCTCCATAGTTATATCAATCTCCGAAGTTGATAGAAATACGGTTAATGATGCTACCCGAGCATTCAGGATGATTTCCCAAGTGATACCAAGGTTAGCAATCTTTGCCCCGACACCCGCTTCACCTCGCTCCACATCCGCCGCAAATCTGACGATCTTCTTCTGGAGATCTGTTGGAATCGCGCTCGCAAATGCAATAGGTATAAGATTCGTACCCGTAGACTTGGTCTAAGATAGCGCCGGAGACATTAGTAGCATTATTTAAGTGGTCTTATGTCGACCAACCTCCTTCCAAAGAGCCGCGATCTTCCTCGCAGCTCTCTTCTCAGCCTTGCTATTCTTTCGGGTCGACATATGTCGGAACTATTTCGATACTTCCGGCGAAATCTGAAAAAGGTCCATAAGACTGATATTTACCGTGATATTCTTTACAAAGGACTTAAAATCGAAGGGACTCTCCCCGTCGCGTCCATGAATCTGCTAGAGGCCTCGCCGAGCAACCCTCTTCTTCTTCTTCTTACCATCTTCCTCCTCGTCCATTACTAACGTGACCGGAATCACAATAGACCCGTCTCTTCTACGCTTCGCTAGAGGAAGGGCCATCGCAGCACCCAAAAACGAAGCCAATTCCAGAGCATCGTCATACAAGTCATCTCCTTCAAAGCTAGAACCTAAGGGAACTCTCTCGACCGAAATCGTCAGGGACTTCGAAGACAGAGATTAAGCCCCTAGGGTCAAGATGGTCTCATCAGATTCATCCTGATCTAGGGAAGGCGAACTCTGTGCCTGTTGACACAACTCCGCATCTCTGTCCATTTACAAACTGTCGGAAGTCTGGGAACTCGGTAGGACATGGTCATACTGAAGTTAGGCAGAACGAGCACCGAGGGTCTCAGGAGGCACTCGAGCATCCCCTGACTGATTTCCGAATCTAGGAAATGGAAAGACTATACCCTTAAGGATAGACTGCTCCCAAGGTTATAACCAGTTCTCCCTAGGAGTCTCGCAGACACTCTATATATAATTAATCTGACCACACCTAACGCATATTCGGTCTCCTTATTTCATAATTTCCGTACCATTAATGATAGGATGATTCGACGATTCTCTACTTGATGCCCTCTGATAGGAGTTCGAACTCCCAACTCTCTGAATGTTGGATCTCCATGATATAACTGATGCAAATACTGGCCTCTGATTCACCACTGGCGTAACCCGAGACGCAGCGATTAGGACGGGAGGTGGGAGCACTGGAGCTGATGCAGGAGGGGGTGGAGTTAAAGGCTGGCCTTTTTCAACTATCGGAATCAATGCCTGCTTCTCCGGAATCTACTCTTCCGAACCTCCCCATGTCGTCTTCCCTTTCGCGAAAAAAGAAATAGGTTACTTCATGCAGTCGCGGAGGGGAAAGTAACTGGCTAATGCTTAGTCCACGTCCAGCCCTGTCTTGTCTCGGACCATTTCCTCCAACATTTCTTGCTTCAACTTCTTCACCTGACTCTTCGCGGCACTTTCCTTTCCTTCGATAATGCGAACACAGTCCACCACAGATTCATAGGCCTTCGCCAGCAACACGCTGCTCAGAGCATTCTTCTTTATAGCCTCTTTCTTCAGGATTAGGTTCAGCAATCCATCAATAAAGTTTCCGATCATGGTTTCCAACATGTTAGTTTCCAATGCAGTCAGATTAGCCTTCTTCGAAATCGACCGAGTCACGACACTCTCTCAAGGCTAGTCTCGGGCGCCCAATCTTCGGAATAAGTTCTATACTCTTACGTAATATGAGGCCAATGCCTCGTCCTTGTTCTACTTGAGGGTACTCATATCCACCGCTAATCATTCATTCAAGTTGTCCACCAATTTTACGGGAAACCTATCCTTAAATATCTATTCAACCGTCTCCAAGTCTTCGTCGATAGCTACGCCCTCTTCTGCTACATCCAGAACATCGCGAAGATTTGGACTACTGTCCAGATATATAGCCGCTTCATCTTCGCACTGCACATTGATTGCTTAAAGAATTTCATTGGGCGGAAGGGGATTCTAATAACCAGATCTCTTGAACTCCCACTTCAGGCAACTAAGCCACTTAGAAGCCGAGCCCTTTCCGGTAAATATTCCGCATTTCGAAAGATCCGGAACTTCAGTTTCGATACTACAGCGGAGGGGAGAATCAAGGTAAGGGGACGGAGCGTCTCCAGACATCTCGACGGCTTCTTCTGGAGATAAGAGTTCTGCACTTGGCCGAGTCATATTTATTCGAGTGATATCTAGGATTTATATGATTCCAGAACCACTTACACCGTCCAACTCCGGAATATCAAGGATGCGTAATGATGATCGATACAATGATCGATACGATATAGGAATGTGACGTGTAGGACTGAGAATCTCGTCCAAGTAAACAGGAAGGAAATCGTTCCAAGTATTGTCGGATTGGGGGGATTCAGTTTGCGGACTGGGACTATCTACAACAACAACCACAATATATCCGAGGAGGGGGTTATTATAGTTTTCGAGAAGAAAGTCGACAAGGTCTCTTAGAGCGGAAAGTTAAGCACTAACTTCCTCTTCCGATATAGAATTCGATTCACTACTCATATGATTTAACCTTTTTGACAATGGCGCCCGGGCCTCTGACTTTCTGGCAAACTCAAACTTCTCTGGACGCTTCCTTCCTCGGAAAAGCCTTAAGGCGGGAAAGTACAGGAGCGATACTTCTGGGAGTTTTTGGGGGAGATTAATAGCGGATTTACGTGAGCGCTCGCGCGCGTCGAAATGATTAGTATTAAGAATAGACAACGAGATAAGTATACTTGATTCAACTAACCCCAACAACGCCGCACATCAGCAGATATGGAAATGATAAGGATGGTCTCTAAAAGGGGGAGAAGGCGGCAGAATGGTAGGTGCGACGACACAGTCGCGAATAATCGATCTTGAAAATGTGAAATGACTTTTTTACAATAATATCAACAATAGACAACAACACAGTATATCATCTCAATTAATCTTGGGTCCCCAGGTGCCTGGGTTCGATCACCAGAAAAAGTTGGATAAGCACATCTGGTTGTTGTAATTTCTAAAAAGTAGTAGAACTAAAATACAGCAATATGTTTTTAGTACTATGCGGTGGGGCTAAACCCCGCCCCCACATTGGGTTAGCTTCCCACCGTATCTTCCATCAGCTTTGGGAAGCTTCAGCCACGATAGTCCCAGCGGTCAAGGTGGACCCTCCCTGGAGACCCACAAGGGACACCCCAGGTATGTAGGGCGGGTAGCCAACCTTATTACATGTAATAACTGGATATACTACGCGTATGTCGTTTGTTGCCTTAGGTATTTCGTATCTACACTTATAAACGTTAAACTTACTCTCTTACAACTTCTCTCTCCTCTCCAATTCCCTAGCAGTATCTGACGATAACTACCTACGATGAGTCGGATCGCCGTTAAGATGGACACGGACACCATCCCCATCACCGGGGTCGAAGAACTAGAGAAGCATCTCGACGAGTTGCTCGCAGATCCGAACCTGTCGCCAACCCACAAGTTGTTTGATCATGTAGAACTTCAACTCACCGGTAGGCTCACCGAGTCATAGGTAATTCATAGCTTATACTGATCAATAGATGCCAATATCCCGCCTCTGATTCCGCGACTGCTGCCTAAGATAACCGAGATTCTCAAGCAATACCAGCAGGACCCGGCAATCTTGTGTAGCTTGGCAATCAAGCTTCTCGGCCCCGTAAACTTCACTCAGATCCTGTCTCTGGCGTCCGAGGAGGCCCTCATACAAGCCTTGCGGTCTCCCGCGCCGTCTGCCAACATCTTGGCCATGACTGTTCTCGAGAAGGCCGCCAGGTCGCCAGGCGACGCCGCCATTCTGGCTATGATGAACAGCGTCGTTACCAACTTCCTAACTCAGTGGCTCAGCGCCCCTCAGGTAGAAGTTGGCGAAAAGGCTTCGAAGGTTCTCGGCGATCTTCTAGATGTCGATTGTGATACGAGACCGCCAGACGGCTTATCCGTGAACGGCATGGAAATTACTATCAGGAAGCCTCCTGGCCAGGGGCTCATGTGGCGAAGGATATTCCATGATCGCGATGTATACCACCTGATTCTGTCGTTATGCAGTAGTAACACCCTCGGCAGCCAACAACAATCCCTCGCCCAAGGTCGTCTGCTTCGGGTCTTACCGCGCTTAGCAGCTCTGAACTTCCGTGCCGTCGCGCGGACCGACTTTGCTGACTTGAACCAACGCTATGCAAAATTTAACGGCAATGGTGGACTGCTGCACTTCGCTGCTTTACACATGATAGATAAGGAGGATATGTTGGTGCATCTAAACCTCGTTGACTTTTTCGAGGTTCTACTGAGTATTCAGCGGATCACACCTTTCTCTACCTACAAGATGGACAACCTCAAGCAGCTTGTGAGCGATGCTACTGCGCAGGACGACGTATTGAAAGCAGCTATTATTAGTTTGCCTGAGCGTACAGTGCCCGAAGAGTCTGAAGACTTAAGCCGATTCGTACAAGAGATCTTGAATTCCCAATAAAGACTAAAGAGCGGCATCAGCCTCACGCCTCTCTGCCTTTAGGGTCAATGAGACAATAGGCCCAATGATAATTGGGTAATACTTCTATGAAACCAGCTTCGCAACGTGAGCTTCCGTATTCTGACGACCACATAAAACCAGACCTAACCCGATGCATAGCGCCCTATCGTGTGATATATCCCATTTAAGAATCGCCAATCCGTGCGCCGAGAGAGAGAGCGACGATGGCTTGCTACCCCGGTATACCATGTCTCCCTTGTCGCGCCACGAATTACGAAGGCGACTCGTTTGACGTTGTGGTTGGCCGTTGAAGGGTGGTTGACCGTTTTTGCCATTGTGCTGGCTAGGTACCCAGGAGGTAGGTTCCCATTACGGTATGTACAAGTTGAAAATGCTCAAACACCTTATCAGCAACGGCACCCCAGCCCACATAGCTCGATGGTGATGTCTTGGGTCCGAATAAATGGTACGCGGCCAGTATAACCCTTAACATTAGCCATGATAGTTGCGTCTATCCAGCGGCCAATAGGAGGCGGTCGCCTGAAATATTCCATGTCTTCGAGACTCCTGACGCAAAACTCGCGCTCTTCTTCGTTTGCTGATTCGTAAGAGAAGGCCAGCGCGGCCGTGTATTCGATGGCGAGGGGCCTCTGCGTCCTCATCCAAGGGTAACACATCCATATTCGCCTGCTGTACTCCCGGCACCGCTTCATGATGTTCGGGACATAGTGTTCCAGGACCGTTGTTGCCTCCTGCAGAGTCCGGCGGAGAATGATGCTGTACATGGCGTGAGTGTAGAATAGCTTTGCCGTGTCGATGTCGCGGAATTGGTAACAAGTTGGTATCATGTCTGAGTCCAGGACGTTCTCTACCTCGACTATATCACCCGACTCCATCAACGAGCTCAATGTCGTCTCGCTCTCGCGCTCTAGATAGTCGATAGCAGGTGTAGCTCTGAGTATGAGCTCGGCTGCGGTCATGGTGTCTGAAGGATCCTGGGCGAGCAGGCGGACCAGTCTCACCAAGGCCGGCCAGACGGTCATCTCAACCCACAGGTGATACATAGCCTTGAGCACAGGCCGTATCGTGCTGTTATCTATGATCTGCTTGAAGGCCGTTGTCCAGTCATGATACATGAACACGCTTTCCCTCCCTTGACGTACGTCTTCCTGCAGCTAACCCCGACGTTGTTAGCTATCGTAACGGCTTGCCAGTCCTATCTACTTACCATGTTGTAAAAGCTATCAAACGTAAGATGCAGTCCCAGATCGCTGAAAACTTGCCAGGGACCTCCTCCGCTAATGACGGCGGTCAGTCCCGCGGCGTGCCGTTCTTGGTTAGCACCCCTTTCGAAGTCATAGATGAGCTAGTTGGCGCAAACCTGTTAGCCAATCTCATCTCAATATCCGCTGGGCGGTCTCACCTCAATCTTCTGCAGGAGGGCCTGCGCGGCGATGGTGTCGCATCCTATGTCCGGTTCAAATTCCTCGAGCGCCTTCTGTAGGCTCCCTAAGGCTTGCGTATACAGCCCTAGGTCCAGCCACGTCTCGGGCGATAGTATATCCCGTTGACTGTTGGTCCACGATGTGACGACCAGTTCCACTGCGTGTCGCAGCACCGGACTCGCAGACCCTAGTCGCTGCGGTATCATCCTTATTGAAGGGCCCCATATCAACAGGTCGTTGCCCGTCCCCGACGCAGCTTCTAGGCAATATATGAATTTGGCTGCTAGCGCATCCAAGGGCCTCATAACCGGTGATGGCGTCGGTGATGGCGTCAGCGATGGCGGCGGCCGACTGCGGTTGGCATGGCGAGGCCGTTGAGGGCGTGTTAGTCGCATCCGGTGGAATGTGCCAGGGCCTACGGCGGCGGTATACTCTTTCATGTCGACGATGATGGTGCCGCCGGGGCTAGCCCGCCGTGATAACGAGCCTTGAGTCTGACCGCTGTCACCGGAACATATGCTGGCGTCATCCTCGTCGCTTGACTTAGGGGTCGGCGCCTCGTTGTGGCAACCGTTTACCACAAACTTGTAATTGTTCCGAGCCCCAGAACAGACCTTGCCGGCCCGAGCACATGCACCACATGTCGGCCAATTCTCATCGCACTGTCAGTCGAGAAGCGTCAGCTCGAGGTGACCCGGGGGAGCGGATGGGGTTGGGGCTGCTTACCTTGGTCTTCCGCAGCTTGCAAAACGTGCAGCGGTTACTCTTGGGTATGCCGACCATGGTTATGTATGTATAACCTCGACGACACTGATGTATACTTCCTCTTCCGATCGGGCTGGTGACTTGCCACTTGCTGCAGGTACGACGTACTCGAGAAGAGATGTCACATCAAAACATCCCGACACGGTGAGGCAGGTGGTTTATTAATCAGGCCCAGATATCTAGATCGTCAGTAGGGGCCGTCACGTCTAATGCCCCGTCGCGTAGCTATTCCGACTGTCCGGTCTAGCAAGTGGGCCAGCAAGTAATATCCTAGGACTTCCCAACATGAAGCGCCACAATACGAGGATTATCGTCAGGGGGGATATGCAACCAGGTATAGGTGTAATAAGGTTGGGGCTCTGTAACGGTGTCTCTAGATGGCGGTCAGGGTTCGGGATCAGATTCCTTCTCCCCCACAAGTGGTTGACCTCTGGCAGCCTTAGTCCAACTCAGCTGAACCAGGAATAGTCTCGAGGTTCGCCGATGATGTCAAGGGGGCCTCTCTCTTGGCAATCAATTCAACACTCACTAAGCCACTAACGTGGTTGTTCGAGCATCTGATGCCTCTCCTGTCGTCTGGCTCAAGCTGAGTCATATACGGAATGTTACCATATATGCTACCTAGGTGGCAATGAGATTGGATGAGCAACGGACAATGCGATGAATACATACCGACTAAGCTTCGGCACTTCGTAGCGAGCTCGCGTCCCGCCTGACGGGGGGGGAGGGGAAGCTGATGTTTGGAGGGAGAAAGAGGAGCAGATATCGCAACAGGGCTTGGCTCTCAGTCAAGTGAGTCCCATTTAGTTCTGGTACGGATCTGCAAATGGTTCGGGTGTCCACCACACTTCCTCACGTAATCACCTAATTATCTGCAGTAGCAGTATGACCTTGGACTATACCGTTGTAAGGCTGATTATCGTCCCAATAGACTGGGCCATAATTCAGGGGCAAGGCAGGGCAAGGCAAGGCAAGGCAAGGAAGACAAGGAAGACAGCCTTTTCCTTTTGGGCAATGAGTATCCGACTCGGACTTGACCGAGCCGTCGACAGTGATGGTTCTCGGGGACCATGACACGTATTGTACACAGTCTAATCAACAGGCCCCCAAGGCGCAGTGTACCTTATTTAAAGGGCCCTTGTAGCATCCGTAGTCGAAACTTTCTAGAAAACTGACGATGCTACCCATCCGGCCATCCTAGAACGCCACCTCGTCCATGACTTCCTATAAGGGCAATGAACTACAGAACTGCCGAGGATTAGAGGGGGAGGCGGATGCTCATTGGTGTAGCCATTGACCAATCAGAAGCCGAGCGCACTATGATTCCCGAATAGGAAATATGTACATACATCGCGTATCCTCAGCTCTGCCCTGGTCAGAACTCCAAACTCCCCCCTTACGCCCTTATTTCTGCCCATGAACCTATCACACCCCTTAGACGCACTGCACTTTGAAGTCTTAGAAGTCTTAGTCTATGGTAGATACCTTGGGCTGGCTACGCTGTACTATGTAAGAGGAGACATCGCGGGCAACGCCTACAGATTTGACATCATGTAGTACACTATAAATAAGATAGGGACGGCCACGTTCATCTTTCAAGTCTTCCTTCTTCTGGAAATCAAGAGCGATAGCAGGGCACGGATACGGCCTTGCGCCTCTCAGCTATCTACAGGGCTGAGAGAGTACCTAATCAGGATAAAAAGGGGGAGCAGAAGGGGGTTCGAGACCTTCTACTACTACATAGTAGGTAGGCTATTTCAATCCTCCGTCCTTATCTCGTAGCGGCGTTGATGCTGTGTAACGATAATCCCTCTACGTAGTGTAGAGACTGCGTTAGTAGAATGATTTCGACTCTCCGCCGTTTCATCGTCTATCGGCCGGGAGGTATGAGCACACCATACATGACTCTAGACACGGACGCATCCATCCCAAGTAAGACTAACGGTGAGTTTGTGCTCCCACAACATCGACTTAAAGCAGCTGTCTACTATGTATACCTGTATGGGTATGTGCTAAAATATATTCATATACCAGCAAGATAGGACTGATGAGAACCGAAACAGGAGACCACCACTACCCCGATCCCAGCTCATGGTAATCTCACCTTTTGCCTCCCCGTACCTGATAGACATAGCTCCAGTCCAAGTAGTTCACACCGTATCCATCCTAGTCTACTCGAATGGCTTGTGGGGGAAAGATGACCTTAATTCTCGGTGGCTCTAGGCCATGTGCCGGGAGTGTATCGTCCAATGATCTATCACGTCCCAGTATTTGGGTAGGTATGGTTCCTCTTCAGGTCGATACTACAGCTGTTTACGTTCTCACACCACATCGAACCCCTAGAATAGAAAAGAGAAGTATCAGCCCTACAAAACTGGACGTTCATTCGTTCGGACGAAATTAAAACACGTTTATGCCGTGTAACCAATCCCTACCAGAGACAGACGCATAACGGTTGGATAGCACGCGCGCCCAACTTACATAATATCGTGCACCTTGAACGACGTTGAACCGTTATCCTTCCGGCCCGGCTACCTAATTCTCTCATCGTTCCGCTACACGAGGTTAGGTAGTCAAGGGACACGTATATCGTAATCTCTTGTTTATGCCATGCGGTCATTCGACTCGATCTGATCCCTCAATCCCCTATCTACCCCTATTCCTCCTTTCTTCCCGTACAATCGCTGTATTAAGAAGAAGCGAAGCATAGTAAGCCGGGCGACAAGAGAGCGAGAGAGACGTATCTCGATAAGGAAGAAGAAAGGAAGGGAATCAACGTTGACCAGCTCGACATAAGATGAGATATGTAGACATAAGATGGATAACGTAAGCTGTCATATTCGGAACCGGACTGCATAAACTGATATCGTGCAGAATAATGGAACCGAAATTCATCCAATCAAGAATCTTACTCCCTTAAGTGCTACCGAAGAAGATACGAAAGCCTACCAATCTAGGTATTATGTATATGTTTTTCTACTCCAACTTTGATACAAGACATTTGATTAGATGAAATACCGAAGTGTTGTGTTATTAGTAACTCAACAAAATAACTTAGCTAAGCTCACTTATAGCATTACCTACGTACCTACTGGTAGCTAGGTAGGTAAATATCATTTTAAATACTCATCTCATCACTCGTACCGAGATTACTATTATCTGACCTCCCCTGCGTTCCGTCCTGTGCAGCACTGACACTCACTCACTCACTCACCAACTGATGCTCTACCTTAACCGCGTATAAAAAAAAGAACTGCGGGTTCTTGTATAACCATCGTGTCCACCTCCCCGGTAGTGGTCCTTGTCTAATCCTACCGGGCTTATCACGTCCCTTTCTCTGTCTCTCGTCCTCACCTCCTTCCTAGAGCGATACACCTAAAGGTACCTGCGCCATGACGCACTCGAATCCCTACTGTTATACCTATGAAAGGATTGAGCGATAGGAACTAAGATATGTACCTACCTAAGGTGCTGTCGGGAATTAGATAGCGCGATTCCCCTTTTCTCCCTACAAGCCCCAAACTTGAAGCGGAAGACGAGACAGGGGTTTTCTATTGTGAGGTTAGACAGGTCAATGACCACCCCCAAGCGAAGTAAGGAACCCGGATCCAGCCTAGACTTAGACCATGTACGGATACGAAGTCCACTACATAACCTACCGGGCGTCACACATGTACGAACGGATAGGCTGGCTAGTTAGGTAGCTCCGAGATGCAGCCCGCACACCTTAAGTACCTATATACTCATGGTTATGGCTGGGTACCTGGCTGGTAGGCTGGTAGGGGGTAGGGGGTAGGGGGTAGGGGGTAGGGGGTTCGCACGGCATATGGCTCGCTCCCCCATGTGGCCCGCCATGCTACCACTGCACGAGATCCATGAGAAAGATATATGTATATATATATATATATAAACTCGCGCTACATAGTAACATAGGAAGATGGGGCCGTAGCCAGCCAATCGGCAGGCAGAGCGCGCATAGGAGGGGACCCTCCCTGACCTGCAGGTGAGGCTTGCTAGGGGGTAAGGGGGGGTGGATTCGGCTTGCAGGAGAGTAAAAGGCTTGTTTTGGGGAGACGATGTCGTCGCATGCCATGCTATGCCTACATCATCATACATTAGCTATGATAGGTAGGTACCTGGTAGGGTAAGGTGAAGAACCTAAGCTACCTACGCACGATCTAAATACAACACAAAGGACCACGGCAGCTTCGGAGTTTGCACAACTTGTCTTGGCATTTGGAATCTTACTAGCCAGACTCGATATGCCCAACACTGCCCTCATCCTATTTTCAAGCAAGCGAAAGGATTCAATTGTACAGTTACCGCATGGCCACCAAACTGCTAAAACCACCTGCACTAGGTACTTACATGCATACGATACGCAAGACACCAAAGAAGAAACAAGTGTGTATCATACAGCTTGCTGGCTGAGTGGCAGACAGACAGAGAGACCCCCCTTTCCCAAAACACCAGATGTGACCGAAGTCTGTCTCTATTAGTCTTTTCCATTTTTATTCCAGTGCTCCTTTTATAACAAGTCAATGCTTCGCGACCGCGTCAGATAGATGATGACGACGGCGCCGCGTCGGTAACTAGAGTTCAAGGTCGTAGTAGGATTAGGTCACAAGCTTCATGCTCTCAAACCTCCCATGCCAACCTCGCCAACTTCAAGCTCCGCCGTTGGCGTCTCGGCGCTGGCACCAACGCTTGTGACACTCTCTCGGCGACCACTTGACATACCCTCAATTCCTAGTCCAACCTCGCCCACCCTCCTGAGGACGGCGAGCAAGGCACCCCTCAAGTCGGGACTCAGTTCTTTGCCGAGCAACTCGACGACTAGGGGATAGAACGCACGGATGTGCTGGCTAAACTCCTTCTCCGGCCACGTAGAATAGCCCTCCAGGACGTCTACGACGACCGGTCGCCACGCCACAATGTTTCGCTGCTGCGACTCCTCCTCGAGGGCGAGATAGCCTTTTATGACATCCTTGCAGAGAGGCACCAGAGCTTTCTCGACTTCGGGCCGGCTCTCCGCGCGCGACGGTGACGTGTCGGCGAACATTCGGAAGAGGATCTGGATGTAGGTTGCAGCAGAGCCGCTCTCTTGCTTGAGGAGGTTGGGCGGCTGCTTCATGAAACCCTCCCGCCACAAGCGCATACGCAAGTCTTTATCTTCGTTGAATCGCCTCGCGAAGATGAATGATTTCTTGAGTAGTGCCATCAGACGTAGCAGTTCCGGAGACGGAATCTGGGCATAGACGGCGTCGTTGGAGAAGAGCTCATTGACTGTCTCGATCATGAGGAGCTGCAGCACGCAACGGGAGATGATGCGATTGAAGAATCGCCGCCGGGCTGCCGTCACCACCACAGGCTGCTGCTGGAGTGAAGAGGCAGGCTTGTAATCCTCGAGACGAGACGAGGCCGCGCCATTTGTCGGTGACCGTAGGGACTCCTCCGTACTGGGGATGTGGGTACTGGCAACTGAAGTAGAGTTGGCCCCGGTGGACACGCTGCTCTTGTCCGTGCCGTTAATCTTTAACGACTTCTCGTCTGCCTGTGACTCGCCCGTGGGCGTGAGGGGTACTTCGAATCCAAGACCGTTAGGCGGTGGCGATAGCGCGGCCGGCGCGTTGATAGTGGCCGCCGAGAAAAGCTGGTAAGCCGTCGTCCTTTCGAACAGCTCGCAAAACGCCCCAACAATCTGGGCCCAATGACCATCGGTGAATTTAGTCACGTTCTGCAAAATCAGCTGCTGTAAGCAGTTGCTGCCTATTCTCGCGATCGTGTCGTTCTCTTGGCATATGCACAGCGCAAGCAGCTCGAGGAAGCGATCTAGCATATACTCGAGGGCATCAAAGTAGTGGGTAAAGAGGATGATCATATTGCGAAGGGCCTGAATCATAGTGGTAGAAAGCCACACGGATAATTCCTCGTGGTTGAGAGCGTTGGTCATTTCTGGTCTTGACCGCAGAACCATGAAGATGGGATAGAGCTGCTGTCTCCATAAGATATCCCAGAAATCCGGTGGGAAGCCGCCACCATATCGAAGGAGGGCTTCGAAGAAATAGTTCAAGGCGTTTGATCGGACTTCTAGGTCTTCCCCTGTCATCAGGACATCGTGGAATGCAAACAGTATCGGAAACCAGAAACCCTCCTCGATGGAAGTGCCGCTCTGTTGCCTAGACAGAGTGTCGGGTGATTTTAAAGGATTACCATCCGGATCAGGGGTCGATGTGGACTTTTGGTATAGCGGGCACTCCGGAGTCTTGAGCATTTTCGGTATTATCGACTTCAGCGTTTCCATTGCTTGTAGGCTCTTTTTCTGGAACTTGATATTCTTCGAGAACTCGGTAAGACAGACGATTAGATCTGTGAATGCACCTTGTGAAATGACGACACCAAAGCGTATCTTGTAGACGAGGGTGACATTCTCGTACGCTAAGTTCACGATGGTTTCGTTGGGATCCCGTGCTGCAACAGTGAAGACGCCGAACATCGTCCTCCAACCGGAACGAATGTTCTCGCCTCGGGCCTGAATCATTTGAATTAGACACCGGAGGGCCATGTCTTTGACGGTCAAGTTGTTCGAGTTAGCGATGACGTGCTCAAAGGGTTTTAGGAAGTCCTTCTGGAATTTGAAACCGGGAAGCTCTTCGATCTCCATGAAGCGCATCGATAACTGGCGTAACGAGTCGAGCGCAAAGTAGACAATCGCTGTATTATTGTGGCATCCCACTTTGTTGAAATGCTGACCAAGAACTGCCCATATATTGGTCCACTCGAAACGGACACGAGTCATGTTGTAGTAACTGATCTCGACGATCTTCTGCAAACTATACGTGCGAGGGGAGTCGTTGGAACCCGATACTTTGATCTCGTCCCAACTCACTTCGGTTAGAGCTCTCGCAAAGTGCACAATAGCCTCACCGTTGAGGTTTGCCGTATTGCTGAAGATACGGTCTACGCTCTTGATAACTTCGTCGGACCTGCTCTCTAGTGCAATTTCCATAGAGAAACCTCTGGCATGTGGATTAGACCGATTGCGACGTCGCGTGGACGCAGTCGATTTGCGCGACTCGCTTGTATTGGACCTCTCGGGTGGCATGAAACGTGCTTTAGAGACATCAGGAATGGCACCCTCGTCGACACCGCCAGTGATGAGCTGCAGGCGATCAAGCTGACTTATACACATGAGGATATCCTTCCACGACTCCTTCAGGAAGTTGCCCTCTGTTTGGCCGAGCTCTAGGATGACTCGCAGAGCCTCGACATTCTTAGCAAGGATCTGCTGGGGATTATTTAAATTTGTGGTGTTCTTCAAGGCGGACATGAAGGCTTCTCGCGGTGTCGCCAGGTCAAAAAGACAAGCGATCTTGATAGCTTGCTTCATCCCTTCCAGGCACAACTTGTTCACTTCCAAATTTTGAGCTTTCTGCATTTGACTGGAGAAGGCAGAAAAGAAAGACATCCAAGTCACGTCAAACATGGGCCCGACGTGCCTGAAAGACGTTGCCGGGATGAATTTGATCCCAGCCTTCGCAGCATTCTTCCTCTGGTTCTTGAACAAGTTCTTGAAGAGCTGCTCTGAACGAAGGGATATTTCCTCGGATTGTTGTACATATGCCTCTCGCTGCAAGTCCCTCCCAACATTAGAAAGGGCTTGCCCGAGCCCGGCGGCAAACCCTGATGATTGCGCGGGCACGTTGCCAGCGGCCGCAGCAGCATCCCGCTCGCTCTTGAGCACAATCTCGTTACCAGCGATCTCGTCATAGATGCCGACAAGGTACTCATCCGGTAGGTCGGCGTTATCGTTAATGCCTCTGTTGTTCCTGATGAAATCTTCTTTGGTCATGCGTCTGGCGATCTTACTGCTATGGAGGTCCGTGTTTAGTAAGATGACTGAATACGCCAGAACATAAGCCGTGTCCGCATTGGCAAAAGCGTTAGGATTGCCCATCACATAGCGATTTGCAAACTTCAACATGAATCGATCAATCTTCTGAGCTTCGCCAGGGAGACGGAATGACTGGAGAAATTGTCGCAGGGCGTCGACAAAACGCCTCTTAGTGAAGTCCATAGTGTCGACAAAAGCATGCATAATCTCAATGTGCCTCGCATCGCCCTCGCCAAGATATTCACCAATTTGGGTCTTATCGAGTCGATCATCCGACAGTAGGAACTTTGCTATATCTGCAGGCTTATCACTCGGGATAAACCCTTCCTGCATCAGAAGCTTGATCCCTCTCTTTGGCTTGAAGTTGAACTGCCGGATGGCATTGGCCAGTGCCGTTTTGCGGGCCTTCTCTTTTTCCAATTGAGCTGGGTCGTCGTCGATGACGGGGGTGGATGGAGGCAATGGTGTTTCAAGGCGCGAGCTACTATCGGCGGCAGAAGGGTCGATCGATTCTCGAATATCGTCTACCGATGCCCGCGTGTCGGTATCGCGCGATGCTCCATTGACGTCCGGACGTCCAACAACAGACCAATTAACAAGAGACCGTAAAGCCTCCACGAGCGAGTCCAATGCCGTCCTCTTGATGACGTACTCCCGGGGTATCTCGGGCTCCGGCTCGCTTGGAGGCACGATATCTCTAACATTTAGGGGCGGTGGCAACATGCCCCTAAGATGCCAATCTGAGCCATTTTGCAAATTCGAGTTCTTCTCCTCGTACAGTTGTTCCTGAGCTGCCGTGACTGTTACGGGGTTGATTGCGAGTTTGGACAGATCTTCTATGATGGTCTGGAAGATGTTGTCGAGGTGAGAATCGCAATCATAGTTGAGATACGTCTCTACTAGGCCGCGAGGGTCGCCACAGAACCTAGTTAGGATATTGATAAAGTAGAGCTTCTGAGAAGGCGGCGCCGTTCGCCTAGCCAGGAGCGCCAGGTAGATCTCGTTGAGGAAGACCTCTATCTCTTTCTATAGCCATAATATTAGAAACATGATGCTCGTCATCTCAGGGCTAACGCCGCCGTCTTACCTTGAAGGGTGCTCTCATAAACTTGAGCATCAGCCAGAAAATCTCACAGCACACCTCAAACACTCTATCAACCGAGCTGGCTCCATTCCTCGTTATACTTAGACAAAGGTAGAATTTAATAGCCTGAAGGAAACTGGTAGGCTCGTTGCTTTTCGTGTTGGTAATAGTACACAAAGGGGAGGTGAAAACAAGTAAATGGTTGTTTAGAAGGGTGCGGATGAGGTGAAGCGATATGAGTTTGGATCGCAGATGTTGACCGCGGTAGTCATATAATTGATCGGGTGGGAGGACCTTGGTTGACAAGTTGCAGAAGGAGCGGAAAACGAGGTAAGCATCTCGGATGTACACCTCGTCTTCGGCTTCGAGAGACTCGGCGGGCTCTTCTGCTTCGGGCGTCGCATCGCTCTGCGTCTGTTCGGAAACTCTCCTAGTCATCTTCTTGGGAGGTCTTAACTGGGTGACCATAGTCGGACCATCGCCCAGATTCGAATCATCAAAGCTCTTTCGGTGCTCCAGATCCTTCAGTGTCAATTTGCCGCCCGCCTCATTCGTCGATTCTGATCGTGCAGTGTCTGGCCGAGTCTGGGATGCCGACTCGTCGGGGCTCTCTATTTCTTCTTCAGGGATATCATTGCCATTAACGACGGATTCCGCTTGGTCGAACGTGACATTGCTAGAACTATGCTTTAGTTTTCCTAGATTAATCCGAGCTTCCTTCATGTGCAGTCTCGTCTTAACCCGCTCGAACACCATGCCGACCATCTGGGTCAGAGTTCCCTGGGCGGCCTGCTGATTTTCGGCGCTCCTCGAGAGTAGGAAGACATTATAGACCTGGCGCACAGCCTTCAGCAACCCAGCTCCGTGTACCACGATCTTGTCATTCAACACGGCAGCCAGAAGCGCCTGAACGATATGCCGCTGGACGTCCACAGGAGTAGTCTCGCCTTGGAAACAGTCGCATATCGTGTCAATGGCACGATCTATCATGGGAGCGTGCTCGGTACCATCTTCCTGCGCAGCGCCGGTAGTCACATGAACGGAGAAATATGACGAGGATATGAGTTTTTGGATACAGTCGAGAGCAGTATTGATTAATTGACTACTTCCAGTTTTGGTGGCTAGTTGTAAGGGGGCAAAGACGACTTGGGGGTCGGGCAGCTGGGAACCCGCTTCCTTGATGGGCTTGAGGGCCTTCTCGGTCAGTTCGGCAAGCTGTTTGTTCCTCTGCGCCTCTTTGGACGAGGCGATGGCCTCGAGAGAGGACACCACAAAGACTAAGGAACTCATTGGTTCGCCGAGGCCGAGCTTAAGGAGAAGGAGTCGGTGCTGCCATTCGAGGGAGGGTAAGTGACGGGAGGAATTTAGTTCGAGGCTAGAATTAGGATAGAGGTTGAGATCGAGGTCGAGGTCGAGGTCAAGTTCGAGTTCGCGACCAGATTATGATAATCCGTGTGCCTGTCCTTTTCGGATGAAACCAACTCTCGCATTCGTCGATACGGTTTATGTCTCGTCGCCTTGTATACAACTCGACAAAGGGTCCGAACCGACACCGTCTACAGTCAGGAGACAAGAGAGCGCAAAAGGAAGAAAATGTCGATATGTTGTTAAAAAGTAGGGGACTTATTATTACAAAAGTTTGGACTGGCCAAGCTGGCAACGTTTCCCCGTGCTCCACTGTAGATTTAATTGATGACAAGGCACGTCCCAGCCAGCCTAGCCAGCCCAGCCTAGGTATGTTAGGTACCTAGGTACCTACTTACTTACATAACTTCCAAGGTAAGGTTCTGTTACCACCTGGGCACTTGCAGCGACAGGGCTGCGGCCCGGGGGGCGTTACATGGCGGATAAATCAGCGCCGGACCAACTCTAATCAAATTAGGTAAGCGGGAAACTTATATACCTCGAGTTCCACCAATATGGTTTTCTCTAGCCACAGCTGCCACAATCCTTTTAATTCGCCCAGAGCTTTGGAGCTGAGCTGACGAGAGCTCATTCAACCCTTTTTTTTCACTCATCTTGTCAGCTTTTCGCGAATCCTCCCGCCATGTTGAAAGTAGTTGAGCAGACTTTGTTAGAACATAGTTCTATAAGATTATTATATATAATGAAGAGCATTTCATATTTTCTTTTAATTCATTTAATTCATATTCTGACTGCACGTGCATGTTAGGTAAGTATCTTGACCCAGACATCTGGTAACGAAGCTCTGTTTCGGGAGGTCAGGAACCGAATTGTAAACGATACATGGGTACATACAGCTTTGGTAGCTATCAGCTATGCGCTCCTGATATTGAGCCAATCAAAGACGGAGCGCACGACGGAATTCATTGGGGAGACCCATTTGATGTTCCTACAGATTCCGATAAGAGTCTTTGTACTTGTACCCAGCGTGGAAGACGATAAAATTCAATTCATTTTTATTCAACGGCAACAGGACAATTTAAATTCAAGTTGGTAACAATGCATTCTATTATATAGAATATTATTAGTTATTCCTTTATTTTATTAATTTACTCTATCCGATATCGTCCTCGTTCATTGGAGTCATGTACTCAGGTAGCAAGTACATGTGCAAGTACAACTACAGGAACGGTGGACTTTAGCGGCCCGGAGCTTCTCCCAACGTCCACGGGTCTAACGGGTCCCTAGAAATTTTGGGGCGCGGCTGCTGTAGTCGCATGGCCATTAATATGTACTTCGGTAGCTTTGCTGAGAGGACCCCCGTCACGAAAATAACCCGCCACCAATCAACAACTTATTCAACTTTCTGATCTTTTTTCTTTCCTCACATCATCGTGTCGCCGCCGCCCAGTCTATCCTTCACCAAATCCCCCTACTTCCCAACTCAATTGGACTCGGTCAATCGATTCCAGGTGCTGGCGACTTGTCTGCTCTGCGATATTCGACCTTTTCCTTCTTTTCCGCGTGGTCCACCTCCCCAATTAGCCCGGCGGACTTCCTCCTTTTTTTAATAGCTTCGTTTTTTTCCCTTCTGGGGCCGGAGAGCTATTTTTTTTTCTAAATCACCACAGCAAACATGTTCGGCGCCGTGCTAAGAAGGCAAGGCCTTCTCCGAACCTCAACCCTCAGATCGGGCTTTATGCCCCTTGCTAGATACTATGCCTCCTTCCCGCCGCACACAGTCGTCAAGATGCCTGCGCTGTCGCCCACGATGACGGCTGGAAACATTGGCGCTTGGCAGAAGAAGGCCGGAGACACCATCGCCCCCGGTGATGTCCTAGTCGAGATCGAGACAGATAAGGCCCAAATGGACTTTGAGTTCCAGGAGGAGGGTGTAATTGCCAAGATCCTGAAGGATGCTGGTGAAAAAGACGTCCCTGTCGGCAACGTGCGTGACTTTTCCTCTTCCGCTGCGCTTCCCCATCCTATGCTCCGTAATGCTGACGATATGTTCATAGCCAATCGCCATCCTGGTCGAAGAGGGAACCGATGTCTCGGCTTTCGAGTCGTTCAGTCTTGCCGACGCTGGTGGTGACGCCGCAGCTCCCGCGGGTAAGGAGGAGAAGAAGGCCGACGCGCCGTCCGACGCTACCTCCGCTCCGGCCCCGACACCTGCCCCTGAACCGGAACAGTACTCGTCCGAAGGAAAGCTCGAGACCGCCCTCGACCGAGAACCCAACATCACCCCAGCAGCCAAGCGATTGGCTCGCGAGAAGGGTGTTGTTATCTCTAGCCTCAAGGGAACCGGCCCTAGCGGCAAGATCACCGAGGACGACGTAAAGAAGGCCGTCTCGACTCCCGGACCATCCGCCTCTCCTGCTGCCTCCTACGAAGATACCCCTCTCTCCAACATGCGCAAGACCATCGCCAGACGCCTGCAGGAATCGGTCAGGGAGAACCCTCACTTCTTCGTCAGCAGCCGGATCTCGGTTACCAAGCTACTGAAGCTCCGCCAAGCTCTCAACAGCTCTGCTGAGGGCAAGTACAAGCTGTCTGTCAACGACTTCCTCATCAAGGCCATGGCTGTTGCGAGCAAGAAGGTCCCCGCCGCCAACTCGTCGTGGACTGGCGACTCGATCCGCCAGTACAACACCGTCGACGTCTCCGTCGCTGTCGCTACCCCTAACGGTCTGATCACCCCTATCGTCACCGGTGTCGAGGCCCGCGGCCTGGAATCCATCTCGGCCAAGGTCAAGGAGCTCGCTAAGAAGGCCCGCGAGAACAAGCTCAAACCCGAGGAATACCAGGGCGGCACTATCTCCATTTCCAACATGGGCATGAATGCTGCCGTCGACAACTTCACCGCCGTTATCAACCCCCCTCAATCTGCTATCCTAGCCGTCGGTACCACGAAGAAGGTGGCCATCCCCGCCGGTGAGGACGGTACTGAGGTCGAGTGGGACGACCAGATCACCGTCACGGGTAGCTTCGATCACAAAGTAGTCGATGGTGCGGTCGGCGCTGAGTGGGTCAAGGAGTTCAAGAAGGTCGTAGAGAACCCTCTGGAGTTGCTTCTATAAATCGAAAATTTCTTAGGGGCGTCAGGGCATGATTGGTCTATAGATATGGGACGACATCCATTTGTAGCATTATGCCACGTGAATTTGTAATAATAAATTCCTTCAAATATAAATAGCGGACGACGAGCCACTTTCTGTACAGAGCCTATGCGAATGGTTGGTTTTATCTAGCGATAGCTACGAATTCGAAACCCGCCAGGGGAGTATTCCGATTCATAAGTTAGCTTCATTCATATAAGCGTTGAAGTCATTAGCAAGGCACCGAGACATTTATAATGTAGACGAGACGCAAACGTTGGATATAAGTCTAACTTTTACTCATGCCCGCCTCGGTCCTCCTCGACCTCCTCATTCTCATCTAGGTCTACTTCGATAGACTCGTCATCCTCCTCACTTTCGCTCTCACTCTTTATCAGCGCCATGTCTACGCAGCATGGGGTCCGGCCCAACAGACGCTCGCTGTTCATCACTAGACTCAGGCAGTTGACTTCTTAGTCCCGCAAGCACTGAGTTCAACCCGGCTCTAAGCTGCGGTGTCCGCGACTGTTCAACACGCAGCTCTAACTCATTGATCTTGTCGCGGAGTTCTTTTACCTTTTCATCTTCTACACCATCGTCTCCGTTACCTTGACCCAGGCCTTCCTCCTCCTCATCCCGCTCCAAGAGGTCCTCGCCAAACGCCGCCGCGAATGCCTGCGCCATACCCGCGTCCTTGATAGCGAAAACGACGTGCTCGATGCCATCCCATGACTCTGTGGACTTATCTTTCCTGGCATTCTTCCCCTTCCCCTGACTACTTCTAATATTGCCCTCCCTACCTCCCCCGTCCAACAAGACCTTTCTCCACGCCCTCGCGATCTCGCCGACGGGGTTCGCGTATGCGCCGCAACCCCACGCGCCCAGGACGACCCTCTTCACGCATTTGGTGCAGAAGACCCGCACTTCAACAATAAAAGTCAGTAATCACATCTCGAAGTAAGATGTCCGAGGAGTTGAGCCACGTTTTGAGAGCAATACTTGGATCAGCTCGATCAGGAAATCGTAACCCTCGAGACGGGTCAAAAGGGGGATTGAGGAGAACGATTCTCAACATTACATACTGAGGGCGCGCATCTTGCGGATGGCCAGCTCGCGGTCCACCACGTTGGCGTACCGGGCCCATCCAGACTCCACGTCGACATCGATGTCGGGGAGCCTTAACATGGCCATGGACGCGACATCGACGAACCAGCGGTCGCGCTTAGGGAGCAGTACCGCATCGTCCTCATCTCCAACTCCTTCTTCGTTTACCGCCAATCGTCCGTTGTCATCCTCGCCCTTCTTATCCTTAGCAGAAGCAGAAGCAGAAGCAGAAGCAGAAGCAGAGTCCGTGGACCCGCCGCCGAGAAACGGGCCCCGAAACACGAGCACGTCCGGCGTGAACACGACGCCCAGCTCAGGCAGGCGGTAGAACTCGTCACGCAGTGCCGGGAACAGCGTCGTGCGCGGGCACAGCGACGCCTCCTCCTGGCCCTGCGCGCCGATCAGGAACCCGCCACCCGCCGACAAAGGGGACGCCATGTTCAGCACGCCGACGCGAGCCGTCGTGTTTGAGAGATCCCGACGCTGCCCCTGTTCCTTCTCCTGATCCGAGGAAGAAGATGATGCAGTAGGAACGAGGAGCAGCGAGTACGCCGCGACTAGCGTGTCCGCCACGCGTAGCGAGATACGGGGGCCTCGACCACTCTTCCCTTCCCTATTGCTATCTCCGTCGTCAATTTCGTTCCCAACGGCAGGGCCTAACCTGCGGGACGCCCGCGTTCCTGGCTGAGCGGGAGGCGCAAATGGTGGGTCGACAATCAACTCCGACGCCTCGACGCCTCTACGGGCTCGCGGGTGTGCCGCCAGCATCGCCGGGATCACTTTATTAGCCGTGGATTTATTCTGCTTCGCGCGAGTATCGCGACGGAAGCTGGCTGGCGGCCGGCCGGCCGAGGGTTCGGTGCGTCCCATTGTTGCGCTGGCCGATGTAAAATCTACTGCTTTAGGAGGGTAGAGGAGTAGTTGCGTATTATTTAAAGGGCGACCGGAGGTAGTGGTTGTCTACGTTATCTAATTTTTGTGTTGAATATGTGTACCGTGTCCGGAAAATACATTAGGTAATGATGAAAGGATCAACAATTATCTGACATCGTCGATAGGTAGGTGGTCAGAGACCATCCGGGTGGCTCAGGATGACGTTGGAGCACCTTGAGAGAACCAACCCATTCCGAGTTACTGGCCCGATTTTACGATTAATTAGCTGTGTATTATAGTGCTTTCCATGGACGGTTTAAAATGAAAATATCGCTTATACCAAGATTGCGGAGTTGTTGGGACAGTTCTTTGTTTATGATGCTTTATCATGATTTGCTTGCCTAGGGTGGTATATAGGCGCGTATAAGAGGTAGGTACCTACCCCTAGGTAGGTATATGCATAACTGCACTTTGAAAGTACCTACATAACTTGGCATATTTATAAGACGATATACAATCGCGTAGACGTAACTAGGTAAGTCATTTCATCTCATATTTCTTAATAGCATCATCTAAGACGTAAAGTTAGGATGGGGGTATCTAGAATTCGACCGTCGCGACCCGTATATATTTAAACCAAGTATCGGAATCCCTTCTGCATCCGCAGAGCCTCGTCGGGGCTATCCATGTGTTCCATCTCGGCCGTGTGCGCCGTAACATCCGGCTGCGTCTCCCAGGCACGCTCGCCCTCCTCAAGCTTGTGGTTGAGGTTCGCCAGGATCGACCGGAACGCTAGGCATCCGAAGATAGTCAATCCGAACATGGCCGTCACAATGCCATAGCTCTTGCGGTATCCATTCTCCTTTAGGTTCCACACGTAGCTACCAGCCACATTGCCTAGCTGCGAAAACGCGTTGATCAACGCAATAGCTACCGCTCGCTTGGCTGGAGGACGTGGGAACGACGAGCTGATCCACGAGTAGAAGACGATGAAACCGGCATAGGCGCTGGCTTGGAGAAATAAGGCGACGTATCGGGCGGCCACGTTCAGCGTGGACATGCTGATGATGAAACCGATGATACCGCCAATGATGGGGCCAGTGATGTGCCAGAACTTCTCTTGAGTTCGGTCAGCGTGCCAAGCATTGAGAAGCGAAACAATGCACGAAAAGACCCAAGGCGGCGAGCTCATGAGCAGAGTCGGGACATAGTCAAACCCAAGTGTACCGGTGAGAGTTGGCTGCGTAATACGATTAGCCCGGACTCCATGTTAATCATGATTGGGAACTACTCACGAAGAAGGCGTTGAAAGACAGACCGACGACGTAAGCCGTAAAGGTGAGCATCATGAGGTAAATCTTGATGTCCTTAACGGCCATGATAAGACCGTCGAAGACACCCTGGTTTGCCCCATCGATATCAGCCTCACCGACGTCCTCGATCATTCTCAGCTGCGCAACCTCGAGTTCCTCGGCGGTAAAACCGCGCGAGTTGTGTGGTAAATCGGGAAGGACGAAACCGGCAGTGATGGCAATGGCCATGGTAATGCCACCCTCGATCCAGAATAGCCATCGCCAGGCGGCGTGGCCCAAGACGCCCTGCATGTTCGATAGGACTCCGGCTCCGACAAGGGCCGAGAAGGCATTGGAGATGATGTTACCGCAGAACAAGATGGCATTCCTTGTCGTCAACTCCTTTCGAGTGTACCACTTCGACTGGATTAGGAGCGCTCCTGGGAGAAAAGCGGCTTCGACGAAACCCAAGAAGAATCGAACTAGAACCATGCCGGTGAAATTGTACGTATTCCCGCTGAGTGTGGAGATGAGACCCCAGAGTAACATGGCGCAGGATATGTAAAGCGATGGCCGTTGAATACGGTTGATGAACATATTCGACGGAACCTGCATCAAAATGTACCCAACATACAAGATACTGAGGCAAGTCGCATATTGTGTCTAATGAGATGAATATTATCAGTATGGGAAGGGTAGATAAAATGAGTTGAAGGGTCTAGGGCGCGATATGGCCAAGATGTTTATAAACAAGGGAGAACATACATCGTCGAGGTTCAAGTCTGTATAGACTTATATTAGCTTTGTTCCAACTGGTTGAATTCGTAGGTAATGAGGCGAAAGGGAGGGTAGCATCAGGGACCTTTGCAATGCGCGGATCCATGCTATCACTGAGGAACACAATGCTCACCTGACTGGAGACCCTTGAGCCGGGCGCTCGCGATGTTATTCCGGTCGAGATAATTGAGGATATAGATGAGGACGAAGAGGGAGCATCGAGCATCGAGCTTGCGCTTTAGGGACTTCTCTACACGCGCGCGGTGGGCAGGGTCCATCGCCCTGGCAGCGAGAAACTTCCCGTCGCTCACAGGTGCCGTCTTATGCTCTAGAGTTTCCACATTCCGCTTCGCTGCAGCCCCTTGGGCAGGATCGGCCCGAGTGATCTCGTCGGTCATTACTGTGAGCTTTTTCTTTGATCTTGTTGTTTCCTTGCTATTTCGTCTAGATGATAGGACTAAGAGATGTTGAGAGAAACCGAAATAAAAGGATTATCCACCCAACTTATTGAGAACTCGGAAGAGTGTCAGAAGGATGCCTTGCTCGAGTAGATGGGTGCTGGGCAGCGTCAAGGTTTTATCTGACCAGCCTCGTGGGTGCTCGTCCCATATGCAAGCTGTCAAGTAACACCACATATGGCCATGTGAGTAGCAGAAGCTTAACTAGAGGCCACTGCAGGGGAGGGGAAAACTTGACTCGCCACTCTCCTAATCTCCGTTCATCCATCGAAGAATTCCCACAATGCGGGGCAGACGGGGAAGACTGCGCGAAGAGAGTCGTGACGAGGAACGATATTGGGGAGACGAGGCTCTTCTTCGGTGCCTTGGCGCTTGGGGTATGGGGGTCCCTGGGATGTTAGGGGGGGTTGTTGAGGAGAAAAGGACTAACCACATCTCGAACACGGGCAGGACGTGCAGGCCACTCCTGTATAGCTTGCTCTAGCGTGAACTGCTAGGCAAAGGTGCCGGCAAAGGTGCCGGCAAAGGAGTCCTTGCTAAGCTTGCATAGTATATACACACCTGTAAGTACATAGTATACCGAGCGATCAAGGCCTAAGATAGTACCATATAATATGATTCTATCATCTGATCTAACGGCATCGTTGTTGGGCCGAATAAGTATACCTAAGACGTAGGAATCTATCCCAGCGGGATCTTATCTGGCTAAACTGGCGGCTGAATATATGACGAACAACTGCAGCAGAGTGATCTAAACGGATGTCGTAATAAGACGGAAACCTGGTCTGGTCATGGTCCCCGGGATTGTTGTTCGTAGGCCAACCAGAGAATCGGGAAATCTAGAGCAATGGCTTTAAAGGCGTGACAAGCATCCCCACAAAGCCATTTCTTGGCTTCGTGGGTTTAATAATAATTTCCCAGATCTGGGGACTCGTTTCGTTCGAGGAAGACGACTAGAATGTCTGGTCTGCATAAGCGCGATTAGAGAAAGCGACGGTTTCACTCGGGGTGTTTCCCCGTTCGACGGCCTCTTCAGAGCAGAGACAGTACCATCTTGGAGACCCCAAATTCGACTCCAATCACTGAGAGGGAAAAATCTCTCAGTGATCAACGATGGCCATTAGATTTCGGTAACTCGGGATATGTTTTGAATACCTGATAACATAATAGCCTCCTCAAAGGCGGAGATGCACACAAGAGTGAGAGTGAGAGGAGCTTATCGGTCTACCCACAGGCGCAAGATGGCTACCTACCTAGGTACATACCTAGCTGCCTACATGTAGGTACAATACTTCGTAGGCAGACAGGCAGAACAGGTATGTACCTAGATAGTCGAAAAGAGTGACCGAAGGGTGGGACCAGTCCCTCATCTTCTCCAACTTTTCCCCCTCAAATAAGTCTCGGCGTGGATCTGAGCGACGCGGAGAAGACCCCCCAGCACGTTGGAGTCGTTCAAGTAAGGCATTGCTTCGGTATATTCGAATTAATATATTGAAAGCTACAAAGAATCTATGAAAATACGTAGTTTAAAGATTAACTCCAGTCTGCAGAGCAATGAGGTTAAAAGCTAAAGCGTTGATGGAATGAGAAATGAGAGGAGATAATTAGAACAGACCAATCTAGAATCGGAGAAATGTGGAAATAGAATCCTAGTACGGTTTACCTGTACCTATGATTAAATCTTACACCAACTCACCGACAACATTCTTTTCTCTCTCGTGTTGACTTCAAAATTTATCGAATTGATTAGATATTCAATACACAAGGAGTGTACATATCTTGGGATATATACAAAAATAGAATTATAATGTCCGAGGTGAAGCTTGTTTTTCTTGTCATCCTCTACTTCGTAGACCTATCCGCATATTACCATTTTGAGGTCACGATGATGTCACCACCTATCTATCATTTGGAACATTCACGGTTAAACATGAAGAAGTGCTCCCAACGATACACATATTTATAAGTTTAAATCTATTTGTAGATTGAGAGTGCTAAGACATTATTCACTCCCTACAAGTGTAACTAGCAGTTAGACGATACCCATAGATCTCGCATTACACTTACAGTAATACAACATATATCAAACAGGCATGGGATTCTCCGGCCTACTCGAGAGAGTATATCATTTCATCGACTCTTTCCTAAACTACTTGCTTACAACATGTCACTTAGTAAGTCTCCAATACGTCGAGCCTTCACATTTACTGACTCATATTCCGAATAGTCTGCGAACGGGCAATATGGATGGAAGTCTCTTGATCGTAAGGCAAGGAGTAACTCCCACGACTCTTCATTAGAATATTCGCTAATATCTTACATCGATGTTCAGACGGGAAAGCTTATGCGCGAGCAACAGCCGCTCACCAAGAAGATGAAGCTGTTGTTTCTCTTCAACCCGCTAACGGATTGGATTGACACTACTCACCTGATGCGACTATGGATACATAACAAATCTATCCGGAAGGGCGAGGAGGAGGCTACACCAGCCTCGCACAACCAGATTAAGACATTCGTCGAGACGTATGGCATCAACATGGAAGACTTTGAGCCCTCCGACATCGAGAAGTACAAGACTTTCGAAGATTTCTTCATCCGGGCCCACCGTCCGGGATCCCGACCCATTCATGATCTGGATGACCCGACAGGGGCCGTTGTTGTAGCGGATTCTCGCGTAGTGACCTACACCTCAGTAGCCGAGACCAAGAAGCTGTGGATTAAGGGGACCGACTTCACCATAACTAACTTGGTCATGGACACGCAGCTGGGTGCGCGCTTCGCCGACGCCGCCGTTGCTAGCTTCCGCCTGTCGCCGCAGGACTACCACCGCTACCACTCGCCCGTGACGGGCACCGTGAAGGCGTTCCGCAGCATCCCCGGCGACTACTACCAGGTCGACCCCGTCGCGCTGCAGAGCCGAGTTAATATTCTCACATCTAATGCTCGGTCCTACATTGTCATCGACACGGACCATTCCGGCGACGTGCTATTCGTGGCTATTGGTGCGACAGATGTGGGCACTGTGCGGTACGACGCCGTTTGTCCTTTTCTTTCCCCCTTTACTTTCGTGTAAGGCATAAAAGCTAACTAACAGGACATTCAGCATCAACGAGAAGTTTCAGAAGCAGGGTAGCAAAATCAAAAAAGGAGATGAGATCGGCTACTTCCAATTTGGCGGCTCGTCCATCATCGTCGCATTCCAGAAGGGAGCGATCAAATTCGATCAAGACTTACTCGACCTCAGCAAGCAAAAGATACAGGTTTCTGTCGAGGTCGGGATGAGTCTAGGGAAGGCCAACCCTCTGAACAAGAAGGTGTCATGATTTCGCCACAGTATATGTATAGCAAGCGTCGTAGATATCAAATCGAGGGAGTAATATATTAGCAGCGTATAATGCTAAAAATATGTGGAAGTACCACACAATCTACAAGTGCATCTTGGGACTGGCACATCCATCTGCTCCAAGCCACATCCAGACCGGGAAGGGTACCTATCTCCTAATTATAAGATATTATCACACGCCCGATGCTAAGATTATTAATATTCACACCTATTTACAACTGAGCTGTTTACATTTATAAAATGAAATTGAACTATTTCAACATCCCCTATAGGCTGGAGTATATATAAATGAAGCCCCTTTGATGGATACCCCACTTCTTTGTTGTAGGTCCCTTTGACTATACGTGTATAATCAAGGCCCTATATTAATGAACCGAACTCAATGCCGGTCAAGTCTGCGGAGAAGCTGCGGAAGCTGCATCTGCACTCTGCGCTGTAACCGGGAACCGACGGCGTGACGCTGGCTGCAGGAAGCCGCGGTACCTTATTCTCTGCACATGTAACCTTCTCCGACGGTTTCTGTACTTTATATATTTCTAACCTTCAACCTCCACTCCGCCTCGCCCGTCTCATTCCCCTCACCTCTCCTAACCGATGTACTTCTCCCTCTTTACATACCTTCTTTACTACCACCATACATACTTTGTATATACCTGTTGAGTGTCGGCGTAGTCGTGTCAATACCTGCTTACCTTCTATATATTTCTACATAACACACAGCTAGCTACGTCGCTTACATAACATCAACTATGCCTCACAAGGAGGAGGACTATTCCGAGTTCACCCCAGACCTCTATCCCCCTTTCCCGGAAGGCATCCCCACGGTCGAGCTACAGACCATTGCCTTATCCAAGCTGCTCGCCGGCGACGCAGCAGAGCAAGACCGCGTCTTCAACGCCTGCGTGGGGCGCGGTTTCTTCTACCTGGCGCTAGATGGCTGCCCGGAAGGCGAGACCATCCTACGGGGCGCGGACCAGATCGCTTTGACGGGAGAACGCGTGTTCAAACTACCACTTGCAGAGAAGATGGCGTATCGGATGGGCGGCAAGTCGCTGTTCGGGTACAAATACGCCGGATCAACGGCTACCGACAAGGTGGGCACCCCTGACACGGCCGAGTTCTTCAACGTGGGGAAAAACGATATGATCGTACCTGACGACCAAATGGGGCGCTCCTGGCCTTCCGTCGTCATGGATGCAAAGCCGCTCTTCGCCGACTACGTCGCGACCGCGCACGCCGTCGGTATGAATATTATGGCCATCCTCGCCGAGAGGCTCGGCGTCGACCCCGCTAAGATCATGAGCCGCCACAGAATCGAGGAGCCCTCGGGCGACCACGTCCGCATCACGAGGGGCCCGCCCAGGGAGACGGACGAGATGCCCGAGATCCAGACGCCCTCTCATACCGACTTTGGAACGTAAGAACTCCTCTTTCAGACGCTTCGCGCTCATTCCCTATTAATTAAAAACCATTGCAGTATCACGATCCTCATGAACTGGCTCGGCGGGCTCCAAGTCTACTCGGAGTCCTCGCGCAAGGCGCAGCTAGGCGACTTCCATCCGGACGTGCCGGGCGAATGGCTCTGGGTGAAGCCGAAGAGGGGCTGCGCCATCATCAACCTGGGCGACGCCGCCGTCAAGTTCTCCAACGGCGTGCTGTGCTCCGGCCGCCACCGCGTGATCCCGTCGCCCGGCGCGCAGGGCCGCTGGCCGCGCTACAGCATCGTCTACTTCGTCCGGCCCGAGGACCAATGCCTCATGAAGCAGCTAAGGGGCAAGGGGATCCCCGACGGCCCAGATGAAGAGGCCAAGGCATTGACGGCCAAGGAGTGGATATTCAGGCAGTCCTCGGGACTAGGGAATCGGTTTGACAATTAAAAGGATGAGAGTCCCCTGGCGAAGCTTTATTCTCCAAGTTCTTAAACATTGCGTATTGCGGTTCAAATTGTTTGTTACAAGGACGGCGACATGGCGACGAGACTACAGTGAAGGGACGTGATGGTCAGAGTAGCGACAGATTCAAGAGTTTGAATTCCTCTAACTGTGTGTATGGATAACGATATACAGTTTAGGGGAGAGTAAGTGACTGGCGCATGGAAGTAGACGAGAGATGAGTCGAGGGGAGGAGTTGTCGATGTTGAAAGCAGAAATCCGCCTGCACGGCCATACATAGTACATTGTTAAAATATATCCGTTATGCTTCCAACCCGGCCTGTCAAACGACCTCCGTACTAGGTAAAAACAAATCAATGCCTGCCGTCTAGATGCTGTCTACACTTATCTCTTGCGAGTTTCCACATATCTATAATGTTTGTCACAATAGCAGTCCCTGGTAACAACAGATAGGCGCCAGCAGAAACAATGATATTCCTGATCATTGCCACTGCGAAAAATCGGGGGCCACCATCTCAGGGCCTGTGCCTACTCCAAACACGGATTCAATGCTGGTAAAATCAAACAGGGCATTCTGCATTTGCCGCAATCTGTTAGTATAGGACAATGTCGCTGGGTATTACAGGGGAACTAACCGAGTTGTCGTATTCCCAGTCTTCATCCATCGTCATCATGGTGTTAAAGTTTAACTGCGCCTCACTTGCCGTAGCATTGTCACCCGGCTGCGGTCCGGCCTGAAGTTTTAGTAACTCGAATCCCTCGCGTATCGCTTCGGTACCGGCCTTGATAGTAGCGTCTACTAGTTCCGCTCCTTTTAGGCCGTTCATCAAGCCCTCGATCTGTCCGAGAAATCCCGCGGTAAGCAAGTAGCCCTTAATATTAGTTTCTCCAGCTTGAATGCGGTGATAGATCCAGGCGGCGGAGTCGCGGAAAATGTTGAGGAAATCTGCTCGGGGAGTCGGCGGGCCTAAACTGTCATCTTCCTGCAACTGGCCCCGCAGCTCGCCGCCAACGGCCATTGATGCTTGAGAGACGATGGATCGAAACATGCCTCCCGAGTTGGTAGTAAGTCGCGCCAAGTCATCTATTTCGCTAAACGTTGATCCTAGATCGCTTAAGGCAGGTCGCCGAGGCCGAGGATTTAAAGCGGCAGATGGGAATATAGTGCAGTAAAGTTTCGCCGCCATTTCAACTACCGTCTTCCTCGAGAAAGCGTAGGCTGGCTCGTTCATGGCTGGCCCATAATAGGGAAGGTGTAGAGCTAAGAAATATCGGCGGACGAGGAAGTCTAGAAAGCGCCGTTGAAAAGCGCTGGGCTTTCGCTCGCTGAAGGCGAATCGCTGGAGGTTCTGTGAGAGTGATTTAAATGCCGTGCTGAGTTGGCCGTGGAGTCGAATGGTGTCGTCGTATGAGTTTCGGGCGCCGATTTCGTTAAGCGACCGCACAATGGCTAGGCGGGCCGAGAAGCTCGAACGGAGGGCCAAGGCCATAGACATATCTGTAAACTTATCCGGCGAGTTAATCACTGATGGGGTGTCCCCGTCATTTAGTTGGTCGTCGTCGCAATCGGTCGGAGCACAGGTATCGTAGTCTTCAAGATAAATAAGGGGCGGCCCCCCGGAGTCGACACTGGTTTGCAAGGCGAGTTCGAGGATGGTGTTCCACAGTCGGCGCCGCATTTCTGAACGGTACCGGTTCATCTTGGGGAGTTTCTTAGGATCTCTGTGAAGACCCATGTAGATAGCCGTACGCATCAGCTGTCCGACTGGGATCCAGACCAAGTCGGGGCCAACGGATGCGGTCTGCTGCGCTAGAGTGAGTAACAACATGACCTGCAGGCCAGGGAGGGTCAACCTGGTCTTCGGGACTGGAGATATAAGCCAGCATTGTGCCTCGTAGACCCATTGCACGGCTGATTTGCGCATGGTGTAGAGCTCGTCGTAAACCGCACTCCCAATTGCCATGACGAGCTGAAGGAGGATAACGAAGGAAAGGTCAACCGAATCAGAAGATGACCAGAAGTTCTCGTAGTCTTTCCTGAAGAACGGCACATGCAAGATCCGAAATACGGACTCTGACGTGCGAAGGTATCCGTCCACGAGACGGTCCGCGACGTCTCTCGGCGGTATGTTGGTGCCAAACTTGAAGTTTAACTCGGGTGTCCGTTGCGCCTTGATAGACCGAGCCAGTGACTTGCATTTGTTTACACGTGTTACTGATTCTGATTTCTTCTCACGAACTTGCTGGTCGAATATTTCTAAGACAGATTTGAACTATAAAGGGGGTTAAGTGGTCTGGAGTAATGACAAAGGTGGAGAGACGAGGAAGCAGCGTACATTTCCGACTTGGTTCATCCAATGGCTCTGGCCCAAATACCTCGTTTTCGACATGACGCTCTTGCTCATGGTGTGCAAGTCTCCGGCGAGGTAGCTAGGGTAGGTAGCTATGGACTCTGGACCTGGACCACTGGCCGACGGTCGCGTGGCGTTCCTATTGCTTGAATGATGGCCTGTGGATTCCTCTAAGCGCAGCTCAAGCTCCCTAATTCGTTCCAGCAGAGATTTGACGTCGAAAGATGGCCCATGGCTCTGGGAGGAGGATGAATCGACTGGCGTCGAACCGGTGAGTGAATGGGCCGAGTGATCATCCTGTGATACATCGGCACGGTGTGTCTGCGTCGACCCACTGGCGACGGGGGACACTACCGACTCGGTGTTGGTGCTAGACTGCGAATCGGCCGGGTGAAGTGGACCGACTCCAGCGGACGATATGTCCGACTGTCTTGGAACCGGCTCGAAGACGCATGTCTTATGCTTAGACCGCACACAGGCGCCACAGGGTAAGTTGCGGTCACACCGGATCTTGGACCTCCTGCAGCTAACACACGAAAGGGCCGGTCGTCGACGGCGACGATCCGTCTTGAAGTTATGAACCTCGTGTATTTCGTCCATAACAAATTAATAATAATAAAACTGTGATTGAGGAAGAAGAGCGTTAGTGTCACGTTATGGTCTGATCCGATCTAATCTAATCGATCTGGTCTCGGTCACGGGAATGATGAATGAACGATGAGGGTCACGGTGAAATCGGGGTTTCTATTAATTTATTCGGCCGAACTTGCGCTTATCCCCGGCTAACTAATACCTTGTATAGCATTTGCCTCTCTTTTAACGATATGGAATTGACTAGGAATACTATTTGGCTGCATAATATTAACTAAAAGGGGGGGGGGGGGGGGGGGGGAAAAAAAAAAATACCCCCAGTGTTTTACTTTACATTTAAATTAAAAATGTGAAGTTGGTATTTTCGTTTTACAGGATGCCCAGATTAAATTTTTAT
>MU399605.1:69953-191799 GCA_022578875.1 Hypoxylon crocopeplum | reverse complement strand
CCGCCCCCCCGCCCCCCCCCCCCGCGCGGCCCCGCGACATCAAAATCTTCCCCCTTTCTTTTCCTTTTCCTTTTCCTTCATAAGTGGCAGTTGGGAATTTCGCTTTCTCGGAAGGCCAGATGTAAATTTTAATGATTGTTATGGACCTACCTAGGTAATCTTAGGACTTCTACACATCTACACATCATCTGCATTTGGATACTCTACGTCACATCGTGTTGATAGGTAGGTAGAGAATACATAAACCCTAAAACATACTGCAGAACATAGGACCGCCTGGCTTTCACATTTATGAATCGGCGCTTCTTAAACAGTTACATGGTCGATGCGGCTAAGGGAGTGAGAAGATAATTACGATGAATGCTTCAAGCAGGCTGGAGATCTCGAACGGTGAGGCAACTCGGTCATCTGTAAGCTAAGCAATAATGCAACCCTCGTATTCTGCCCATTCGACAATTAGAGATGCACTTCACCCTAGCCCGCAGGAGAACCATGCCGAGCCAGCCGAGGATTGGCCAATGGATAACGAGATGTGGAAAAAGTTTGGCGACTGGGCTTGCAGTTGAGCAATGCCAGCGTCTTTCTAGTCACCGATCCCTACAATGTACCAGGCGATGATTGGTACTTGCCTACCTCCTACCTGGTAGGTATCAATGTATATATGCGTAGCTACGGTCGACTTAATTGGGTGTTATATGTTGGATTATCTTACAGCAGTCTTAATGAAGCATTAGTTCGTTTAACAGGTAGTGTCAGGACACCTGACCTTGATACCTGACCTGTCAGGATGGGACTTGGGCAGGAAGACAAAGAGGTTCTTGTATGTATACCCGGGGTCTCCCCCAGATAGGTTGTAGTCCCTCGCGGAACAACATAGTTCATACCCCCCCATATGGTCCGCCTCGTGACAGTCTCCGAGCAAGGAACAGCTACGGCATGTAAAATGATGCGGCTCTGCTCATCTCAATTCCATACCTACCCCTACCTAGGTAGGTATACTACAACGGACAAATAGGTCTCTAACACGAGTGAATCGATGTAACCAATAGTATTAGGTAGTGGTCTACGTGCTTATCTCCATCCATACCTAGGTAGCCTAGGTATTCAACGTATTCGGTAATACTAACGAGCTGGTATTGTATGTCTCACAGCTTGCTCGACGGAATATAATTCTCTATTTGATTGGCCCGAACCAGCCTTGATAATATCATCCCCAATGGTGTGTTGCATGATTCTGTGGCTCAACGCAGCTTAGAAGCGTGGTATGTAGTATCCATTCCTGCAGTGTCATCAGGAATACTGTTGCCTACGGTTTTGCGTGACTGTCGGGGCACGAATTTATATCTAGATCGATGCCCTGTGCCCCTACATAAAAAAATGCCTCCCTTCCTATCTTGATTTATAAATACTTTCCAAGTAAGGACTTGCGATGCTCATTGCAACTGGACGCGAGGTTTGACCTAGTGGTGTTTCAATAATTTCTGATATTATCCCAAGCCCCCGAAGGTCTTCATCACGGCGCCTAGCCTAGGCCAAGAATTCCAAGAGATAAAGTACGAGGAATACGAGGACAATCAAGATGGGAACGCCTAAAGTGACTGGGTAACCTGCTAAAGTGACTGGGTACAATGGTACAAGTCTAAGAATAGTATATAGCTGTAGATACCTAATTTTAAATACAAACCCGCATACAACTGTAAGTACCTTTTCTTCGAAGTTTTCCTAACCAATTGATTTATTTATTTGAAGCTATCACCACTTATACCACCACCTATATCATGGCCAATATTGAAGATTTAGCACTTTTCGGGAGCGATTATATCGATCCTGCAGATTAATTGCTAAATGATCATATTCCCAACCTCGCTGCCGACCCCGTAGCCCCTGTGGAAAGCCGGGTTTAGAGCTCCCTGGAACTTGAAGAGGCCCGGCGCTGGAAGGGACCTATCTCGTGATAAGCCTCCCCAGGCGGCGGTAGCGGCGATTACGGGGCCTGCCGATGACGGCCCGGAGCAGAATAACGTTGAATAATCCGGTATTATCACCATATACTGTTCTAGTGGCACCGACGACGACGTGGTTGCCTGAGATCGCTTTGTGGATCTGGTCCAAAGGGCTGAAGAAAAGATACATTGATTTGTATGTGGATTTATATCTAAGATCAGGTATCCACAGCTATATACTATTCTTAGACTTGTACCATTGTACCCAGTCCTTTTAGCAAGTTACCCAGTCACTTTAGGCGTGCCCATCAAGATGTCCCATTCGAACCTGATAATGTCCGCTTATATTCGGATCCCATAGTGATGCCAATCAAAGTCAAAGTATCCGTGACCGGCGCCAATTCTCGACTCATGATGAAAAGGATTTGGAGCCCGAATGAGCAAGTCATGGATGAAAGGACGAAGAGACTGATTCTCAAGGAAGCTATGAATCTCCACTATGCCAGCCACCAACATGTCATCGAGTTGAATACGGCGTTCTACCACCAACCCCCGCAAGAAAAGCCATATATTGGAATTGTCATGGACCGCGCAGACGGAGACATCAAAAGCTATCTTGAGTGCAAACACGACTGCTAAAAAATGAACCAGATAAGTGGTTGATTCAGATGCCTGGCTAATGTCGTGGCATATGTCCACGGACTTGAAATCACGCATCGTGATATTAAACCTCCGAATATCTTGGTCAAGGATGGGAGAGTCCTGCTCGCAGATTTTGGAATATCGAAAATGGGCCCCATAAGAACACTCTCGACCACAGAGCCCGACAGACCACGTGGATGCACACCCGCGTACACCGCTCCTGAAGTTGAGGACGGAAGTTCACGAGGACGGTCAGCCGACGTCTTCTCGTTGGGAGCTGTGTTCCTTGAGATGCTTGTTGCTCATTCCTTCCGCTATGATCGCAGCAATCTCAACTCAGCTAGAACTTTCGAGAGTAATCCATCGTATGCGAAACGACTAAAGGATGTCCAGGAGTACATGGGTAAATTGGAGCGCAAGATGAACAGCGAGCAACATTGGGAGCGAATGATTATCGGCCTTTGTCGGAATATTATGAAGGAGGATCGAGATGAACGCCCTGCAATTGAGGATGTATACAGGTCCATATCGTCTTTGCCGCCGCCTAATGAACCGCCCGAGCCTTGTTGCATGCATGCGATGGAGGACGCCCGTTCGCCGGATAGTAAACGATTGGTTGAGATATGCAGGTGTGGAAATGGGTCTGAAGTAGATACTCTCCTTGGGAAAGGGGCAAGCTCGGACACCGTTAGGGCAATACATCAGGCATCAGCGCACGGTTTCGAGAATATTGTCCGATCTTTACTAACGCATGGTACCGATGTCAATCTATGCGACCACAGCAAGCAGACAGCGCTTCATTGTGCAACGGGAAATGGGCACGATGGCGTGGTAGGGATTCTCCTTGAGAATGAAGCCAACCCAAACCCCGTAGACGATGAGGGACGGACGCCTCTTCACTGTGCGTCTGGGCTCGGGCGTACGAAGATAGTTTCAAAGCTTCTTGCACGTAGGGCTCGTGTCACAGCCCAAGACCAACATGGGCAGACGGCACTGCACTTTGCGGCAAGGGGGAAAGAACATGACCATGCTAACTACGGACAAGTGATTCAAGACCTGCTAAAATATGGAGCTGACGTCAAGGCAGTGGAGAATAGGAAGAGGAAAACACCACGCGAATACGCCGAGGACAAGAATTACAAAGAAAGGGCTAGGCTTCTGGGTAACAAAGCCCCTGGCGCAGCTTTAAATCGTGATTCAACATTAACGGAGTCCACCAGCATGATGACAGAAGAACTCGGTCAGATCATTCAGCCACCACGGCAGTACTCCACTGTGGAAGTCCAGCAAGTATCTGATCGGCTCGAGAAATTTCGTAATGGCTGGGGCCAAATGGCGAAAATCTATATTGTACTAAGCATTATTGTGGAATCAACCAACACCGTCCTAGAACTTATGACCAAGTTTGCAGAAGGCAAGGTTACGGATTATCGGCTTCCCATCTCAAGAGTTGACATTTCCAGCGTCCTTGAAAGCACTGGGGCTCTCGCCAGATTCAAGAGGGAACAAGCTAAAGTTTTAACTGAGGTGATTCAGTTCGATGAGTAGGATGATGACAGTATTGTTCGAATTCTCCACGGATGGGCACGCCGGTCCCAGTGGCCCCGTGGCTCAACGCTAGAGGATGCTGCTACCGGTTCGCCGCTGGCAGCAGTTAACCTTGAGCATCTCGGTAATCGTGGAGTTAGACTGTATTGCAAGTTTAAGGACCCATATTTTAGAGAAATATGTTGGGACAAGATCGAGGATGACGCTAGAGCGGACTCCGCATACTATCAAGGTGGCTATATCATGCCAGCACCTCCCAAAGCTTCCATCTCTGCGATTGCTTTCAAGCATGTGGACCTCGAAATGTTCGTTCACACAGGGCGAATCGAGGGTATATTCGAGAAGAGATATAGCGGGGGTTGGTTGCAGCAGCAACCACATATCTCGAAACGGACCCCGTCGGGATACATTTCGACTCTCCAGCTTGGGTTCGGATCTGTCAGCGTCTATTTCGTGGAAGGTGGCCGGTTGGTGGAGATTGTCCACGAAGGCGGAAACTGGACTCAGACATATATCCTCTCAGGATTCGGGTGCCGCGGCGCAAGGTGTCCGCATCGGAGAGCGCCACAGTGGCCTTCGGAATCCACTAGCTCTACGCTTCCTGTTACAACCTCCGAGCATCAATCGGAGCTCAAACGGCAGTCGTCGGAACTCGTACCGCAACAATCAGAATCTCCTAGATCGACGTTCCAGGTTCCTTGGTACGGAAAACTTACGTCGCTTCTCTGCTGTTGCGGTTCAGTCAGGTAGTTCTCTCTCATAGAGCAATCCTGTTTCTACTAGCTTGTTGATATTTAGGAGAAATGTTATCTCTTATTGTTTGGCAATATGATATGGAAAGTAATGGATGGCCGTTAGAAACCATGATGACAAACTGAGGAAATGTTAGGCACGTTCTTCTCCTGCTACATAGGTTATTTAGACAAGATAGTTCTGGTTGCAGGTAAAAGCAGCATGGCCATTAGGTAGGCCAATGTGACGTTGACTATGATCTGGGGTTCATATCCCTTAAAAGCTTCATACCTGGTTGAAAGCAAGCCAGCGTTCTCGACGCTAACATCCAGACGATTAACTCAGCTACAGAATTCCTGATACCAATAAAGCACCACTAACAAATTCCATATGGCTGCGCTGGAAAAGAAATGCAACTCTGTGGAATTGAACCCCGATCTCGAGCTTGGAAGGCTCGATTACTGACCATTACACCAAAGTTACTAAGAATTGCATTGTTTGGCGTCGAAATATATAATTACAAACAGTAAACAAACGCATTAACTAATAAGGACCGTTGACTGGGTTTCGAAAAGGCAAGTGGGTTACTTATGGTGGACAATCTCGATAAGTCAGCAGACACAACCTGGTCATACCGTATCTTCGATACTACAGTTGCTTGTTCATAAGCCATAGGCCTAGGAGTGAGAATGAGATAAAGCCCAGATTACTACTATGTCTTAGCCATAGGTGCGAGTTACATATCGTAGCAACTATATTATATTGTTAGAGCTATTATAGGGAGAGTATTTCGGTATATAAATAGGCCTTGGAGCCGAATGGCTACGGTGAACAATTTGGACATTGTCACTGCCGGTCACGAAGATAAACAATTTGGAGCTACATATAAGGTACCCAGGCAGCATAGTAGGTATCTTTGGAAGAAATCGGTGAGAAAAGAGAGAGACAGATGAGGAAAGTATGATCAGGTGTCGATAAGAGACAGATATAATGTCGAAGTTAATAAGGATAGTTGGTATAACGCTAGAGACGGTACGGGTTTCGAGGTTGTCCGGTACCTACTTACAGGGGAGATATTATGGAACTTAGGTAGGTAAATACCGGTAGTAAAAAAATAATAATATATATATACCTAACTACCTAGGTACTTACTTAGGTACCTAGGTAAGTATATAGAAATACGATTTAGTACTTTAATGTCGTTAAACTCTCTTGGCAGTAATTTCTTTTCATTATTCACCATTTTTGATAGTACAGCCTTATAGATCTTGAAAATAAGATAAGTCATTATTTAGGATTATTAGTTGCTTTTAGTGCTTAAATTCTTCATAGCGATAAAGAAGCGTGGGGTTTTGTAACAAGACTATTCTTGAAATGGAGGTGCTCATTTCACCTTCGGTACTTTGGTAGGCGAGACAGTAGTAAATGTAGAGCCATGAGACTTATCCTTCTTCTAAGATGACCTAGTCCTATAAAAAGACATCTCTTGATTTATTGGATACGCATATCATTAGGCAAGTCAGAATAACATGATATATCTTAGGATCTAACAACGGGCAATTTTATAAAAGATAAATATCTCCTCGGCTACTGTCCTACGTAATTACGACGTATAAAACTGAAGGTATGTCATAGTAGCTGATAATATGATATATTTGTTTGCCTTATTTCTGGGTGGTTGCCTATTAAGATAGTTGGTAGAGACGCGACTGGCGTTCTAGAGCATCCGAGGTCATAGCTGAATTCCTTGAAATGTGATGTCGTTCTTTCCCACTTCGACTTATTTATCCCTACCTACCTACCTCTCTACACCTTCCTCTTCTCATTTAATCGCACCAGCCTCGAGAAGGACTTCTTATTCCCTTCCACTCTTTTCTACCTTTCTATCCTTCTACATAAACCTTGCAACCTTTACAATACATATCCCTGCTTCGTTCCCCGCCGATACATACATCACCAACCGTATCCTCGGTCGCGTGAAGAAATACATCAGATCTTAGATCAGCCAGTTCACCCTACCACTCTTCCTATTTCTTAAGTGCCCTCTTCGACACAACCTATTCGACACTAACCTCTTCGACGTATCATCTGACCAACCTCAGTGATCGTCACGATGGCCTCTAGGGGATCCGGCAAGGAGATCCAGCTCTCGGCACGAGAGATGGAAATTCTTGCCAAGACCTTCCAGTGCTTCGACGAGCCCCCCAAGGTATGTTTGCAATAGTATTTACAGATGATAGAACTATGGAGTGCTGTGGCATGTTATTATAGGTCGCCGTACCTGATCACGTCGCCGTTTTCCTTCTCCCATCTCATGACTTCCCGTATTTAACTAGATAAAGGCACCAGCGGCATGCGCTAACTAAAATTCGCAGATCAACTGGCAGAAGCTCGCCGACATTGCGCCGTTCAAGAACGTCCAGACCGCGCGTGCATGCTTCGCCCCCATCAAGAAGAAGCTGCTTGTCGCTTCTGGCGCTTCTGGCGCGTCTGGTCAGGGCGCATCGGGTCCTCCGAGCACCCCTACCAAGGGCCGAAAGCGCAAGTCCGACACCGAGAAGACGCCTGGTTTCGGCAAGAAGGCCAAGACTCCCAGCAAGGTCCTCCGCAGCATTAAGGATAGCGACGATGAGGATGAGATCCATGCCAAGATCAAGGCCGAACTGAAGAAAGCCAAGGAGGAGGAGCAAGTTGATGATTATGATGACGAGGATGAAGATTATGAAGATGTGGTTTGATGGTGTCGCTACTTCGACAACGCGTTCATTCATCGGGCAAATATTTGCAAATCATCGGCACGACGCGTTCATGGCGAATTCGCTCTTCATCAACATTCCCTTCTCTGAGGTTCCACCTACCGGTACCTTACCACCGTTGCAGTATCCTTCAGTTTCCTCTGATATCACTGGATGTGTCCCAGTTACATATGCGTCGACTGGACACCGTCGTGGAGGAATTCGGCTTAGTTGCCAGCAAGGCAATGATTGCGCATGCATTCGTTGATTTGGCGTGGCATGTATCTCGTCGGCGTTGCGGATGATGCTTCTTTCACGGATTGTGATTCCGTATTCGTGGACCTAGATAGTCGACCATAATCAACGCCTCGCGTTTCCCTTAAATTTTTTCCTCGCGATAAATATTGTTGTAGTTTGATTCCTGACTTGCTTGAGCTTGTTGAAAGGTCAAGTACTAATACCTACATTTAAGGACCCGCATGCAGGTAGGTACATGTACCTAGGTAATACCTGCACTTATGCAACTGTCGTGGCTTGTCTGGAACGTTCATCTCGCCGGTGCGGGGTTTCAGATCTCATTTAGTGGGGTGCAGACGGGATGCCGCTGAAGGTTCAGTCCGCCTTGATGAGGTAGCACCCGGGCACCTGGCAGCCTCTTCCATCATTCAGCAGTATACACGTATACCTAGGAAGGATCCATCATGATCCATCATGAGTTGTGCTTTCCTTCCTTCCTTCTTTCCCCAAGTCCTCAGCCCTTGCAATAGCATCGCACCTTACATCGGCAACATGAAATATTTCTATAACATGGAAAGACCTCAGGTGCAATGCAGTTGCCAGTTGGAATGGGTGCCCCGCCGTCCCCACTCTTCCTCCATAGACCCTGGACAGGGCTGGAACCTGGAAGGCAGGATACCTACATATGTATGTAGGGGGTAGATACCTAGGTACGTACTAAGTTACTTGGGGTTATTCATTCGTCCATCAACCAATGAAGTGGACGGCAATTCCTCCCTACTTCATGTCATCTTGCATTATCACCATCTCCATCTTTATCCTCACTCTCCAATTCCATGTATAATGTAGAGTTTGTCCAACTTTTTATTCTCCCTCCCTGATCTACGCCTCTACTAGTTCTTTGTTAGCCTGTTGACTTCCTATTTCAACAAGCTTCCTCTCGTAATAACTCTGTAACTCTGCGTATATCTCTACCTCTCGTTAGGCCGTTGGAATACCGATAGCCGGTTTGCGAATGGAAGCCGAACTTCCTTTAGCCTCACGCGGTTTTAGGCTGGTAAAAGGCTCGAGAGTATAGCAGGCTGCCGGTTGTTTCGTACTCTCTTTGCTCTAGTTGTAGAAGCCTAGAATATGTCAACATCGCGGCCTCCTTCCATCACTACCGGGTCTCGGCCCTATCACGATCATGCTCCCTTGACCCCAAGTGGTCTTCGCCAAAGTCGCACCATCTCATCTTCCTCGGCGAGTGACGGTATAGCCGGAGATCCCGCCGGTCCTAGCACACGACTCGATCCTTCTAACGACGACGAGACCACCGAAACTACGTCTCTTCTCCACAACGAACGCGTACACGAAGGCCCTTGCGGCCATGGCACATTCTCCCCTCGCGTATCGAGTCCTCCGCCGAGAGCTGGCAGCGCCGATGTCGAAAGCAGGTCGACGGCAGATTCAGATGGCTCCGTGCCCTCTAGTGAGATGCAACTCAAGGGGAATTGGAAGAAGACCTTTACAAACAAGGTGAAGAGCAAGAAAATGACTGACTCGAGTACCCTGGCACAGCAGCACGGCGTGGAGGACTCGTGGGGAATGTACTTATCCTACTACATACCATTCCTCATATGGATCAGGCAGTACAGATGGTCGTGGCTGAAAGGCGACTTCACAGCCGCTGTCACCATCGCGTCCATGTACCTCCCTATGGCGCTCTCATACGCAGACAACTTGGCGCATGTTCCCGCGATCAATGGCTTATACGCCTTCGCCATCAACCCCTTCGTGTACGCACTGCTTGGAAGTTGCCCGCTGATGGTGGTTGGTCCTGAAGCAGCCGGCTCCCTGCTCATTGGGTCCATCATCAAGAACAGCATCGACCTCGGACGCGGCGACGACGATAATGCCGTTTTGCAAGCTGAAGTAGCCGGTGTGGCTGTCGGATTAGCGGGTGCAACCGTCTTCCTCATGGGCGTATTTCGCCTGGGCTTCCTCGATAGCGTCTTGAGCAGACCCTTCCTCCGAGGCTTCATCTCTGCCATTGGCGTCGTAATCTTCATCGACCAGTTGATTCCCGTCCTAGGGCTCAACCGTGCAGCAAAAGCGTCGACAGGTATCTCGCACGGCAGCACCGTGCAAAAACTCGAGTTCGTGCTGACGCATCTTGGAGACCGACACGAGCTCACTGCTCTTGTAGGCATCGTGGGATTCGTCGTTATTATGGTACTACGGTAAGTACGAAATAATCCTGCTATGGATCGTAGCTCATTTCGTGCGAAGGGAAATCAAACGAAGACTGCAGCCACGATACCCAGGAGTAGCGTATTTCCCCGATAGACTCATCGTTGTCGTGCTCTCGGCAGTCTTGGCATGGTCCTTGGACTGGGAACAAGGCGGTGTTCCGCTTCTAGGCAAGGTCGAAGCAGCTTCCGGTCATGTCTTCACCTTCCGCAACCCCTTCAAGCTATCGCACATGACCCATATCCGAGATGCGATGGGTACGTCTTTCCTGATTGGCATGCTGGGTTTTTTCGAATCTTCGGTTGCCGCCAAGAGTTTGGGTGGGGAAGAGATCATTGAAGGGATGCAGTTGAGCCCAAATCGCGAACTCGTCGCACTTGGAGCAGCCAATCTCGTTGGTGCGTGCTTCATGGCTATACCGGCGTTTGGCGGTTATGGTAGGAGTAAGGTCAACAAGAGCACGGGCGGGAAGAGCCCTATGAGCTCTATCATGCTCAGTATTATTACCGTCATCTGCGTTCTGTTCCTCTTGCCCTGTTTCTACTATCTCCCCGTAAGTGCTCCTTCTGTTATTATCCATGCGATGCTTCATGCTTTAAGGGCTGGCGCAATATCTTCGATGTAGAAGGTTGACCGTGAACTAGAAACCCGTCTTATCTGCTCTGATTATGGCAGTCGCTTGGTCCCTCATCGAAGAAGCTCCGCATGACGTGTCCTTTTTTATTCGAATTAAGGGCTGGATCGAGCTGTCCCTAATGGCTGTCATTCTAGCTGTCACGGTTTTCTTCTCCCTCAATCTCGGTATCGCGATTGGCATAGGTCTATCACTTCTGCAAGTCATCCGCCACTCGACACGCCCTCGAATACAGATTCTAGGCCGAGTCCCGAACAGCGATCGCTTCGCTAACGCCGAAGAGCATCCTGAGGATCTCGAGTTTGTAGAAGGGTGTCTGATTGTGAAGATACCCGAACCGCTAACGTTCGCAAACACGGGCGAACTGAAGAATAGGTTAAGACGGCTCGAATTGTACGGCACGAGCAACGTACACCCGGCTCTACCGCGTCTGCGCCCACAGACCAGTAACAAGAACGTTATCTTCGACATTCACGGCGTGACCTCGATAGACGGCTCTGGGACCCAAGTGCTTGAAGAGATCGTGCGTAATTACCGCGACCGGGGCGTCAGGGTGTTCTTCAGTCGGCCCGTGAGCCGGCAGAACCAGGTATGGCAACTGATGGAGCGGAGTGGCATCGTCGAACTCGTCGGGGGTAAGCACCGCTTCGTCGATGACGTCAAGGACGCTTTGCGCATGACGGAGGTCGAAGACTTTGAGGAAACAGGAGCTTGCGCGGCAGCTAGCGACGAGCTCTCCTAGGCCGAGAGGGGACTGCGCGCTGCAAGGAGCAGAATTGGTTTCGGTTCAGCTCCACGATCTGATTATCAACTGGGGACTATGCGACGACGTGTACCCCAAGGGTTCGAAGGTATCAGCAATCGGCCGCAACGAGAAAATCGTCGTGATGTGGGAACAGGCATAGAATACGAAGCCGAGAGTGACTGGCTTCTATTCTAGGAAAATAATACAAGATGCAGTCGCCTAACTCAGAGTAGATGACGGCCCATCCTTTTACCATGTTTCGGCGGCAAACATTGAATATCATACGCCCGCAGTCTCCAGCAACAGGCTTTATCTGGCCAGAGGGTCATGGATCGGACAGTCACTTTGGTCATAAAAAGGGGATTGCAATAGCATTTGGAGCCTTCATGGATGGCGTTGTAGGTACACGGACGCATAAAAATAGCATGACTAGAATCCGGTGTAATTATATAGGTCTCTACGTGTAATGTCTAATAAGTACTCGCATGTGAAATCAACAAGTATGAACCCGTTATTATAAGCTAGGTACCTACCTAAGGAGGTAGGTAACCTTGGAGGTAATTTAGGGTTGCGATCTCCAGCCATCTTCTCATTAGGGGTTGTTTATTGCACCAACTTTCTGCCCTCATTATCGAATCCTGACTTGTAGAGTTTGAGGCTCCTTGTTCTGTTCCCTACCCCTACCCTCACCGGTACGGAATTCAATCCGAAATTTACCTAGTCTCGAGTAACGAATATATACTTACTAGAGAGCAGCTCTTAGAATTGCCGGGTTCGAGCTACTGTCCGTCTAGTGTCGCTAAGTTGACGTTACTAAGACTCTTGAGCTTCAGTTTCGTCGTCCTAAAATAGACCGACGTAGGATTCATTATATTACTTATTATTCCTTATTGTCTCATGGACATGACAGCTCGTCTACTCCATTTTATTCTCAACACTGACATAGCGAGGAAGCTGCCCCGTCACACTTTCTTAGATAACAAATTTGCCTTGACGGTTGTATTTACGGGATCACAGTTTACCGAAGTAACAATTGGACCGTCTTCTGAGGTAGGACTCGTTACACACTTCAGCGGTAATACTATGCTGCCAACCGCGGAATACGTAACTCTAGAAGGTGTCGGCCACCATTAGCAAATCAGCTTTTCTCGGATAGAAGACTATCGCTACTTACTCGTTCCCATCGTCACCCTCGCACTCCCACTCCTGCTCGATAGTAAGCTTATTGCTACTCCTGTCGAACTTGAAATCCGTCACCGGGTACGCCTCAGGCGGAATCAAATCGTCGCGCCAGCTAATCGGGCACGGCCACGGCTCGTCCGGGTCGAGGAGCGCCGGGTCATCTGCGGGCGTGATGATGGATGAGTTCACGGCCTGGCAGTTGATCAGGTACTCGTTCGCCCCGTTGTACAGGTCGTAGTTGATATTGGCGACTGTGGCCGGGATGACCCAGGGGCTCCCGCCGCGTAGCTCTGCGCTGTACACAAAGTCCCGGACATCCCACTCGGCGTGGGACGAAGCTGCCGAGCAGTCCACCTTGGGCAGCCGGTGTGCGATTGAGGTGTATGCTGCAATCGTCATGTTGTCCCCTTCGGTGCCCGTATACTGACCCTCGGGCGTGTCGACAAGGCCGATCTGCAACCGCCCGTCGCCCGTCGAGATCACCTTGGCGAGCCGATTGTGCGGGTCCGTCTCCACTTCGCCGCGGTCGCACACGAACGTGTGGTTGATGGTGATGTAGTCGTTGGATGAGAAATCAAAGAAGGCAGTGAAGAAGGCGTCGTCGTCATGGACCTCGCATGGCGTCCATCCGCTACTAGCGTCGCCGCTGCGCACCCCGTGGCAGGGCGACGCGTACCCGCTGAAGTTGGCCTGCAGCTCGAAGTCGAAGATCTCAGTCGTGTCGTTGTGCGTCACGCCGCGCCAGTTCCGGACCAGGTATTTCAGGTACCCGGTATGGACGCAGGGCGGATAGGCCTTGCTCCCCGGATCCGAAGCATCCTGTCCTGTGGCTATGGGGGACGATGCTGACGCGTACTGCCAGCACAGCAGCGTGATGAGCCCTGCTAGTGTCTTCTTCATGTTCCTCGGTAGGTATGGTTTGTTATGACTTTTCCTAAGCCGCAATAGTTTCGTTTGTTAAGCATCTAAGCCTCTTGGACCCGAGATTTGTGCTCTTCCTCATTTTAACACGTCCCCGCCGCCGCCGCCGCCTTCTTGATTAGCACGGAACCAGGACGTATATGCTATATTCCAGGTTCCTGTAGTATTTAGCCTCAACTTGTCTGTGTGTCTGCACTGCTCCGCATCAGCCTGCCTATCGAAAGCCGGTTATATTGTGAAGCGAGCGTTTTGGGTAGGTGATAGCCATCTACATTGTAACGTACCTAGATTTAACGACGCGCGCCATAGAGCGCATATCCAGCATTACGCAGATTAGTTGATAATATGAATCCATATGTCGTTCACAGCTGTAATGAATACCATTACATACAGCATAACAATATCACATGCCGGATTTTCATATTCGAATATTATTAGCAGGCTACATCAGTGTCATTATATAACACACTCAATTCTCTAAGGAGCGCAACTTCATAATTGATGTCATAAGCCGAGCGGAGGAATTTTTCAGCTAAGATCCCATCGTTGTTAAGTCATGAAATATTGCATTTTCCTCTTGCTAAACCTAGCTCCTGTCAGTATACGTCTATTCTTAAATAGCCCATGCGTAACTGAATTATTTTCTAATTCAACTAAGAACCCCTTATACTTCCAAATGTATTCGCGTACTCACCTAATATTAACAAGCTAGACACGTATTTGTTCCGTGCTTTGCGAACCTCATTCCGCCTTGATGCGGTTAGGGGAAAGGAACACACGACTCCATGGACCATACCTACCTAGGTACCTATAGAGGAGTTATAACAAGGCCATTCAAAAGCCCAGCTTCTACACGACAACCTACTACTGCGAGAATAACATGAAGTCTAAAACGGCGAGATCCGGTACCTGCATATGGCTCGGCCTAAAATTGTGGCTTAGCCAAATATTTACTCCCTTGAAATGCGATTTGCGGTGATTACCTGCGACTTTTCAATGCTTTCCGCGAGATGTCAACAAAATCGGATTCATTCCATGCCTCGGCTCGCAAAAATGCGCCTTGGAGAGAAAACAAGCCTCCAAAGCCGGCGAAGTTTGGAATGCGAAACATGCGATTTCGTGTGTTGGCCCATAATCACCTCTTCCCAAATTTCGATTCGGTAACGAGCCTCAAGTCTCGAGACTGATTCGATAGATTCCACGAGACAAATTCTGCCTTTCCCTCCAAATCTGCCTTAGGCTACCTATAAACTAATTAGCCCATCCAAACTTCCCGACATCCACATCTTTCTGATAACTGGTCTATACTCGGCCACAAGCTGAAGAGGCACATGTGTTTGGGCAGACAAGCATATAACTAGTAAGCATCTAAGTCATATTGGACGTGTCTACATCTCGAACTCATTATTCGTACGCATCTGACTAAAAGGGGGCTGTGCCTTGCGGAGGATTGCTTATGGTATGTTGGCTAGTTCGCCGACCCCTAGATATTGTTTCCCTAGAATGATGCTTGCTTAGGTAGGTCTGGCAATCACGTTTCAATAATAACTTGATGCACTACTGGAAACTAAGCTCTCTCTGCCGTTCCTTTTACGATAATGTGAACCTAGTTGGCGTAAGAACAACGGTGGTGTTGCGCAAGGGGGTCTCAAATTTAGGTAGCTACCGAAGATCACGGTACAGGTTTACCTTACCGTCGTCTTACTAGATCATGTCTCCTGGCACCCTTCTCTGTTTGAGATTTCCCGGTGGAAGGGCTTCGAGGCTCAAGAAGACTAGATCGTATGGTCTTACTACAAGGAGGGCGAAGCATGTCCTTTTGAAATACATTAGGCATAAATGCTACTTTGAAACCCCTTGTACTCCCGAGTTGACGGATGCTGAACAGGAGTCGCTAGGTGCTTCCTTGCGAAGTTCAATGTAAATATCACAAATCGAGAACCGGACTGCTAGGATATTCTAATCGTCATAATATGTGAAACCTTTCATCCGCCATCCGCACACAAGTTTAAGGTAACGGGTTGACTTAGATCATCAAAGGCCCATCAATAAATAAGAAATCTGCCTTCGGAGAGATGGGAGGTTCTGATTCGCCAACTCCACGAACCGTTGTGGTGGTCACAGCAGAGGTATTCACAGGAAACTGTAGCTTTTGCGTCAGTAGGAGAGCATAGCCACACTAGATGCAACTCTGGTGTTGCAAAATAATGAGCCATTTTCCTACATAACGAGTGCGACACATCATTATCGATTTAAGGAAGGACTTGGCGAGCCTATGTACATTGTCTAGAATGTGAAGATGCTCAAGGTCTAAGAGCTTAGAAGTTATCTGTAAGTTGGTCTATCAATGAAGAAAATCGTATCGCAGGCTCGAATCCAATATTATAACAATCCTAAGGCTTATTATGAGACCCCGCCGAAATGTTTCATTTGTGTTGCATTTCATATCAAGAGCAACACTGCATCATATCATATTGATTTCCAGCCCTCTGCTTTTCCTGGCCTCGGCATATTTCCAATTTGAGTATGGAGTGAGGCTGTGTTTCGTCGTGCAGGACTGGGTTCTCCCAGACCTTCTCCCAAGCTGTGGGGAAGTTGATATACCGCTGTGTGCGGATCAACTTGGAATGGACTCCTAGTCACCTAGTTCACGGAAATTTGCTCATGATTACTTAGGTAATTATGTCAAGGAGAATATGCTTGTGGATGTTGAAACGTTCTTGATATATCAAATCTGAGTCTGACATTGGTTGACTTAATTTTCTCGATACTAACGCAACGCAACTGAGGTGCTATACATGCAGAAACGTTCCAATAGCATTCTGAGAAACTTTCGAGGTCATAATGAATTCGGCCTCTAATCTTGAATTGGCTACTATATTCCTTTCACGACTTTGCCTACCTTCCATTTGACAGCCGATCCACTATGTATAGGTAGGTACTATCGAATTCTATATTTCTTAGGCCTTCACGAGACATATTCCCAGATCATTATGGTATACACGTACATAAACCTTTAATCTCAGTTCTTATGATTTTCAATATTTTCCTAGTATATGAAACCTTGCAAAGTCAAGTATTGCGACTTGTCCTTAAGTCTCGGACTTCTCTCAAGTCTGCGTCGAGAGGTTCATGATACCCCGACTGGATATAACCCCTGACCTCCCCTGTTTTTGTAAAGCTCGGATCGCTTACAGCTAACTTCTAAGCATATTGTATTAAGATAAAAACATAGCGAACCCGGATTAGCCTACGATTGTTGATATCTCTACCGGTCGTTGGCGCTATTGACTTACCAGCATGTTCGTTACAACTCTCCGTGTTAGCCTACACTATTTCCTTTCTGTCCGGTGCCGACGAGATGCTTTGTAGGTTGGTAATCGCTAGTCTCTAAGACCCAAAGAAACCAAGTTTTGTTGATCACAGAGACATTAGGTGTAGCTACGCTTAGCAAGGTCGTGTCACGTAATTTAGTGGCTAATAGATCATCGATGTAATACTAAAGGCTATTAAGCCATGAGAGCCTATTGTGCTATCAATCCATAGTCTGAACGTCACCAGCAGAAGGCTTCCACAAGTCTACCTAACCTAGGTGCCGTAGTGAGGCGATGATAGAGAGGGGATTCAAATCTACTGCATATCGCCAAGATATTAGTCAGACAAAGTAGCAGAGTCATGACGAATCGCGATATACCGCAGCAAGATGGCATGTTTATAAGTAAGTATTTGCATGTGCAATACTCAATTAACCTACTCGGCCAAGTCTTGGAAACTGGCTTGGTGGATAGTTGGCAAGCTTGTGAAGTCTTGGAGCTGGATGTTCTAGGCTTGTTACGTAAGTCGACGTGGCTCGTCGCATCGTCAGTCAACAATCCAAGCAGAGAGAGAAATGTGTCGTTAATTGGAAGGTATAATCATAATTGACTATAATAAAGACATATCTGCACGTTGACTACTCGGGAGATTTGCTATAGCCGCTCTGGACAGTATATCCTCGGCCCACTGCTGGCAGAGGCGAGTTTCGCACGAATCGCGATGTCGTCCCAATTCCAAGTTACATTGGAAATCTAGATTGCTCATAGTTATTAAGCTTGTCGAATGTAGGAGGTCTTTTTACATTGTGCGATACGCCGACGGATCTGATTGGCGATCGTCGATTTACACAGCCTCACTCGGCCCCCCCTTGGCGTGAGGGAGGAACATCAGAAATTTCTCCCTCCTGCCCGTCACGGCCATCCATCCAGTCGACCGGTGTTTGTTAGTTGCCAAAGACAAAGCCTATTTGCCTGTTCGTAGTCATGTATTGGATATCGAGATCTGGAATATAGCACCGACTCCTCTTAGCTCTGAGAGAGCGCTCGGCGCAGTTATACCTTTATAACAAACCAAGAATGGCGAGGATGACGGCCTTTATTTATTTCCCAAGGCAAAGCGGCCTCCAACATAATGTTCGCCTCCACTGCGCCAGAAGCTGCCTGACACAGCCTACCTTGTCATCTCGAGACACGTTTTAGGAACTGCGCCTAGTTCAGGTGACCGTGAAAACACCTCAACACTATAGTATTCTTCGCTTTGCTGTTATACCTCCCTCTTCTCATTGAGTATCATCCACATTCCAACCGCATCACAATCCAAGACAGCTGTGGACCGCACTCCGGCAGATCCACCCCCTACCTCGCACATGAAATATTGGCATCCTTATCTCGGCTCGGTAGAATAGCTTCTGGAGTACCTACCTTACTCCTCTTGCACAGCCGCAACCTAAGCGCATCGTCGATCTGGGCAGGCCTTCTAGACCGTGGATGTGTTGCACGACTCCCTGGGCAATCCCTTTACGCTTCCGCGAATTTCCACTTTGCGGCGAGCCTCGACGTCAGCACTTTGCCTCGCGTGGGCCTCTCAACATAGCCCATCTACATGCCTCTTATATCATTCTGCCTGCCTCACCGAGACATCCGGTCCCGAGGCATCTGACATGATCATATCCAACTATATGCCGAGCAATAATCCTCGTTGTCGTCCTATTGTATATCTATCGCTATCAACTTGTTAATATCTCAAGTCAAAGAACTAAGAACGTCACATTTATAACCATGGCGGGCAACAGTCTTGCGCCGCCGATGTTGGCGATAGACACTCGCTCTCGCCCGAGGAGCGACACGAATGAGACTAGAGCACTTACTCCTAGGTCCATTACCTCGAATATCTCAAATCCCTTCCTGACGCCAGCCCAGTCCGACTGTGGATCGAGCGTGTTGTCGTTGGACCCCGAAGCGGCTCTACGTCCGGATCCTGGCACGGAAGCCGACTTCCAAGTCCAAAACAACCCGTTCGCCTTTAGTCCCGGTCAACTAAACAAACTCCAAAACCCGAAATCCCTAGCCGCGTATCGGGCATTAGGCGGTCTCGCCGGGATAGCGCGGGGTTTGCAATCGGACATCAATGCCGGCCTGAGCGTCGACGAAACCGCGGTACGGACGTCCGTTACGTTCGAGCAAGCTGTAAGAAGGACCTCGGATAAGTTTCTAGATTCGCCGGAGACGACGTCAAAACCTGTATCTGACTCCTTTGCCGATCGTACGAGAGTCTTCGGGAGGAATGTCCTGCCGGCGAAGAAGGCGACGCCGATATGGAAACTCATGTGGAACGCCTACAATGACAAGATAATTATCTTATTAACCGTAGCCGCAGTGATTTCGCTAGCTCTTGGCTTATACGAAACATTTAGAACCGTGCCTGCTCCAGGCGCACCCCCATCTTTAGATTGGGTTGAAGGCGTGGCAATCATCATTGCTATCCTGATCGTGACACTCGTGGGATCACTGAACGACTGGCAGAAGGAACGGGCCTTTGTTAGGCTGAACGCCAAGAAAGAAGACCGAGAGATTAAGGTTGTTCGGTCTGGAAAATCGTTTACGATCAATGTTCACGATATCCTTGTTGGGGATGTCCTGCACCTCGAACCGGGCGACCTGGTTCCCGTAGACGGAATTTTCATCACCGGCCACGACGTGAAGTGTGATGAATCCTCAGCAACCGGAGAATCTGATGCGATTAAGAAGACACCAGGCGGACAAGCTATGGCGCTACTGGAGTCAAGTTCAAACTCGAAGGACCTCGATCCTTTTATCATTTCAGGCTCAAAGATACTTGAAGGCGTCGGCACATTTCTCTGCACTTCAGTCGGCGTGAACTCAAGTTTCGGCAAAATCATGATGTCTGTCCGAACCGATATCGAAGCGACACCACTGCAAAGGAAACTTGAAAGACTTGCAGTAGCCATTGCTAAGCTAGGAGCTACCGCAGCCATCCTACTCTTCTTTGTCCTGCTGTTCCGTTTTCTCGGAACTCTGTCTACGGACAGCCGTACCAGCTCGGAAAAGGCCTCCGCCTTCTTGGACATCCTGATCGTGGCCGTAACCATCATCGTTGTGGCTGTGCCCGAGGGTTTGCCCCTGGCGGTGACCTTAGCGCTGGCCTTCGCCACCACTCGGTTACTGAAAGAGAACAATCTCGTACGCGTACTACGGGCCTGTGAGACGATGGGCAACGCCACCGCAATTTGCTCTGACAAGACCGGAACCCTGACCACCAACAGGATGACAGTTGTGGCGGGAACCTTTGGTCAGTCGAGCTTCGCCAAATCCGAAAACGAGAAGCCGGACACCCAGACAGTCTCCCAGTGGGCAGCCAGCCTTTCTCAACAGGCTAAGGACGCTATTGTAGAGTCGGTTGCCATCAACTCTACCGCGTTTGAAGGCGAAGAAAACGGCCAGTTCACGTATATCGGGTCCAAGACCGAGACCGCACTCCTTCAACTGGCAAGGGACCATTTGAGTATGCAGTCGCTGGCTGAGGTCCGAGCAAATGAAGAGATCGTCCAGATGATGCCTTTCGACTCGTCTAAGAAGTGCATGGGTGCAGTCATCAAGCTACGAGACGGATCCGGCTATAGGCTCCTGGTTAAGGGGGCTTCCGAGATTCTTCTCAGCTACTGTAGCGACAAGGCAGACGTCGAGTCGCTTGCTACAGACACACTGACTATTAGTAATCGCAACGAACTGGGATCGGTCATTGATTCCTACGCCCAAGGCTCGCTGAGAACTATTGGAATCGTGTATAGGGACTATTCTCAATGGCCCCCTGTTAATGCAGAGGTAGAAGATGGCCACGTACAATTCGATTCAGTACTGAAGGACCTGGTTTGGCTTGGTTTGGTCGGTATCCAAGATCCCGTCAGACCTGGCGTCCCCGAGGCTGTCCGTAAAGCGCAAAATGCTGGCGTTGTCGTCCGCATGGTAACCGGCGACAACGCGGCCACGGCTCAGGCCATCGCTACCGAGTGCGGAATATATACAGACGGCATAATCATGGAAGGCCCCGAATTCAGGAGGCTAAGCGAGGAGGAGATGGATGCCAAGATACCCAAACTACAAGTGCTTGCACGCTCGTCGCCCGAGGACAAGAGGATCTTGGTTGCAAGACTCAAAGCTCTCGGTGAAACGGTAGCTGTCACCGGTGATGGTACCAACGATGCTCCGGCTCTCAAGACTGCTGATGTCGGTTTCTCGATGGGTATCTGCGGAACTGAAGTAGCTAAGGAGGCTTCGGAGATCGTGCTGATGGACGATAACTTCACATCTATTCTCACTGCTCTCAAGTGGGGACGAGCGGTCAACGACTCCGTCCAGAAGTTCCTTCAGGTGAGTCTGACGCGACGCGAATATTCCTCAAATAAATACTAACTTGCGTTCAGTTTCAAATCACCGTCAATATCACCGCCGTTCTCCTTGCTTTCATATCTGCCGTTGCCGACCCTGAGATGCATTCCGTGCTCACTGCCGTCCAACTCCTTTGGGTGAACCTCATCATGGACACATTTGCGGCCCTCGCGCTTGCAACCGACCCTCCTACCGAGCACGTTCTGGATCGTAAACCCCAGCCCAAAAGCGCACCTCTCATCACAACAAATATGTGGAAGATGATCATCGGACAAGCTATCTTCCAACTTGCCGTCACGCTCGTTTTGCACTTCGCCGGTTATGCGATCCTGGGCTACGACCCCGATAACGAGGCGCAGAAAACGGAGCTCAGCACCATGGTCTTCAACACGTTCGTGTGGATGCAGATCTTTAACGAGTTCAACAACCGGCGCCTGGACAACAAGTTCAACATCCTCGAGGGTGTGCACCGAAACAAGTTCTTTATCGTCATCAACTTCATCATGGTCGGCGCCCAGATCGCTATCGTATTCGTCGGCGGGGCTGCGTTTGAGATCACGGCCCTTGACGGTACTCAATGGGCTATCTGCGTCGTCGCGGCCTTGGTTTCGCTCCCGTGGGCGGTCGTCGTGCGGCTGTTCCCCGACGAGTGGTTCGCCCAGATCGCAGGGACGGTCGGCTCTCCAGTCGTCGTGGTATATAGGTTCTTAGCTAAAGTCTGCAATAAGATCAGCGCTGCTTTCGGCAGGACATGGAGGAAGATGAGGCCAACGAGGTCATCAGAAGAGGAACAAGAAAAGAATAACACGCATCAAGAGAAGGAGGCAGCGCCCGAGATCGTTGTATCCGAGGGCGACGGCGGCGTTCGTGCGGATAGTAGTCCCGAAATACGAATACAGACACAGGATCTAGAACGAGGGTATAGATAGAGGTAGATTATTACACTTGTACAATAGATAGAGTATAATGCTTCGCAATGATTCACGAGGAGTTCTTTACGCGATAACGCGGACAAACGAGCAAGGCCTCCTAGATAGATTAATGATGTTTCTATTCTGACCATCGCATAGTCCTAGCTAAGTGGAAGTGATCCGATCATTATATCCTAGTAAGAGGTCAGGTAGAATGTACCCTGAAGCTGTAGCTTGGCCTACGATAAAGATGATCAACCTGGTATACCCTAGGTAGGTACATGTAGGCGTCTTTTCTGTCCAACCTTTCGAATAATTCGTGAAGCGATTTCGATTGATCTTAGACGAGAATACCTACATGCATACATATGTACCTAGGTACCTAGGTACGTACCTTGTTTCTCGGTCGAACAGATACTAAAATCGGGAAGTGGGGCTCGACGTTGTCCAATCGTTGAACGGTCACACCAACGCCAACGTTAACATTAAAGAGCCTCAACTAAAGTACCTAGGTACCTACATGTAGGTCACGTTCACTAAATCAACTATCGAGTATTGCTCTTGTCGCTGCCATGCCAGATAAACGGTCACCGGCTTGGAGTGCATACGACCTACATGAGAAAATTCCGTGCTGGACTACCACTTCTTTACAACATTATGGTTCGGTGCTTGCATCGGATGTCCCTAATTTATTTCCTATTTCTCCTCCTCATCCTCCTTCCTTTATACTTCATCTCTAAAGCTACGAGGTTGTACTTGTTGTAGCTATTAATTGTTTTGGGATGTGCCATTTCTGTTTTGGGCTTACTATAAATTTGAAGGAAATATGATGTATTTATAGTTATAGGTATGGTAAAGTAAGCATTAGTTACGGTCTTGCTAGCTAGCAGTAGACTGCTAGAAGAGGTAAAGTTCAAATTAGTAGGCAATAATGTCCCTTATATTTTCTATTCCCTAGTTGAATAACGGGTGAGTAAGAGACCGGTGGTGGAGCACTTCAACGGGGGTGTACAATATGTGGTACTTGTTGTCGAGTTCCCTTTGGGATAACTACCTAGGTAACTATGATATTTCTAGTCAGCAGCTATCCACAGCTGTGGCGTAAGGTTCTGCTTAGTAGCTGTGGACCCTGATATGGTCTACCATGGAATAACGATCATATTGTCCCAGGTGACAGGTACAAGATAATGGTGGTATTATGGTAAAGCTTTTCGTAGTCGTCAGGGGCTGCGTAACCCCAGAAATAGGGGGGCAGTACGTCTGTATAAGGCAAACCGCAGTAAATATCTGGAGTTCTACAAATCTAGAGTACCGATAGAAATACATGGTGGGTAGGTATGCTGCTACCTAGGTACAATACTGGAAGTACCGTCTTCCTAACCTCCTGCTTCAATAAATTCATAATGGAAGCAACACTTTCCTAATGGAAGCAACACTGTCCTAATGGAAGCAACACTGTCCTAATGGAAGCAGCGCTTTCCTAATCTTGCAGTTGCTTCAACTGTGATTATTCCATGCAATATTTCCTATAAATACCCGTCCCTCTGAGTCTTCAATCTTTCTCTTCTCTTCTTCCATTTTAGAAGTTACATCAGTGCACTGACAGATTCGTAACAATCTTCAACTACATCACTGGCCTGACAGATTCGTAACAATCTTCAACCCATACATCAAACCTCACACTTACCCTTTTACTTTTACTTTCTTACCTTAAATTCGTCTTCAACCATTTGGTTCTTATCAAGATGTACGCAATTACAGTACTCATCCCCTTCCTCGAAGCGGTGGATGTCATATCCTCCCCCTCCCTCCCTCTCGGCGCCATTATTGGCATTATGATGATACTCCTCCTATCTTTTGTCGCGGGTGGGCATAATGACCACAATCCGTATTTGCAGAGCGCCGCCTTGATAGTCAACGCGGTCTCTGTGAAGGCTGTCACCAGCGCGGGCCTACCCCAACAGGTCTACGGCATCGCTCTTTGGGGCGCATGCCGAGTCTCTTGGGGTCCGATGCGCCCCGCCGCGTACGTCGTCGCGACCACGTTGGCCGCTCACAACTTCATCGTCGGTAACGGCGGCTTCTTCCTGCTCGACCTCGCTCTCCTCCTAGCCTCCGATGACGCCATTCTTTGCCAAACGGCAACTATAGCGGCAAGTGTTTGGGCGTCTCGGGGGCTGGGAGGGTCTCTCACCAAGCATAACCCTACAGCTGCCTATGATGAGCATGATATCGCTCTTGAGCTTCATACTATTATCGAGAATCCTTCTGATTCCGTTACCTCTTCTGAGTTCTCTGGTCCAGAATATTCAGATAGCCTGACACCCTTCTATTCTCCCGAACCTTCGGCCGATGTCGAGTCTATATTCGGCCTTAACTCTCCATCCACAGAGAGCCTCACCAACGAGTCGCAGGCTCAGGAGCCTTCTATCAACGAGTATCCTAACAATGGGACCCCCACCGATTCCGTATATCCCGGGGAGGAGTATCTCTATTCTACTGAGGCTCCCAATTCTATCGAGACCCTCTATTCTACTGAGGCTCCTAATTCTATCAAGGCCCTCTCTTATAATGAGGCTACCTTCCATGCCGACCCTCCAACCCCTATCGAGGCTACTTCTGATACCACTACTCCCCACGTGGAATATTCCCCCCCTGATACGAAGCCTCTCAACGAAGAACTTAGCAGAGATTCCAAGCTTCTCGAAGAAAATATAGATCTTGACGCGAAGCCTACTCTTGCTACAGAAATGGATGTCGACGACATAGAATATACTCTACCCATCTCGATGGATCTCGATGAGGAAGAGCAGACTCTTCCTACAGATATGGTCATTAATGACACGGAGGACCGCGATGCCCAGGTTTCGAATTATACGAGTATGGTTCCTCCGACCAACACAGACCTTCCCGTTCAGGATGCCGATATAGAGGCACCAACTACGAGCGTGGAGCGGGACGACGACTCCGATAGTAGTATGGCAGATGTAGCCCCGGTCGATACGGAGAGTCAAGAAACCGTCCCAGCCTCCCTAAACACCCCGAGGTCGCACATCGTAATGAATCAGATGTCAGAGGCAGAGGCCCAAAGACTAGGGATAAAGTTACCATGACTTTGAAGGATACCCGCATAAGGGATGCTCTAACAGGCCTAACCTCACGATAAACGAAGACCCAAAAAATACGGATAGTCGAACAAAAAAGGGGACAGCGCAAACTCGAGGCGCTAGCGGGGAGGAAGATGAGACCGAAGCCGCCTGTCAACCGCTTCCTAAAGTCTCGAAGGCCCACGCATCATGAAAATCCGGCAAGAACCTGACAACAAGACTCAGCAAGATAGAAGCAGTCAGAGGTGTGTGGTGTTTATCGCCCGTGACGACGTCCGGTTTATTTCTTTCCTTCACATCTTTCTATTATAACTAGACTTAGTGGCTCAAATTGCCCAAAGATACCCATTGCACGTGCAAACTGCAAAGAATAGAAGCTGGAATTCTGACTCTGAATGTTTCTCTCCTTGCGTGCTTAATTCTCTGAATACTAAATTGAACATGCCCCTAGAGCCCGTCGTCTAAATAGGGGGAATAAGGAAAAGGGAAGAAGAAGAGGAAGAGGAAGAGGAAGAGGATGAAGGGCAGGAAGAAAAACAACAAGAAACCCGAGCCGCTCTAAGGGTCCATCCGTATGTTCATTTGCCTAATTATGCTACTCACGTACTGTATAAACTACCACGTTAGCATAGGACCCCTTAGCATCCCGTAACTCCGCTACGCCTGAAGCAAATGATAGATACGGCGGTCTGTCTTGCAAAGTCTAGATACCAACGTAAGAGAGGTCATAGAAGATTTTGATGTCTACGCAAGGTAGGAATGAAACTAGGTATATTCCTCTATTGATCGCATAGCGATGTTCAGCCAACGGATCCCGTACTACCACCTACGAAACCAAAGTCGGCCTAGATCAAACTCCGAGTACTAAGCTCGTCCAACCCAGGGCAATCATAACATCGTTTCGTCATTCCTCCGTCGGATTCGTAAAGGAGAGAGCGCATTCCACTTGTCTACACCAACACGGACAGATATACCTCTCCAAGACGGAAGTGTCTATATCTAGTGGATACTCTACTTACCATATCCCCCCCCCTACCATCCATTGCCGTGGTGATGATGCCCGTGGTGCCCGTGGTGTCCGTGGGAGCCATCATAGTAAGTTCCGTGATGCGAAGACCCATGGTGGTGATGGGAGGATTCGCGACGACCTCCACCTAGAAATCCGGTCGCTCCCCCGAGTAGTCCGCTACTACCGCTTCCGTGATGATGCCCATGGCCGTGTCCGTGGCTGTGACCGTGTCCTTGGCCGTGATTTGAATGCCGTCCCTCCAATTTATGCTCGATCATGTTCGCAGCCACAGCACCTACGGCGCTACCAAGCATAGTCCCAAGTTTGCCCTTGCCGAGCTTGTGGCCAATCAGTCCTCCGGCCCCACCGCCAAGTAGAGTGGCGCCAAGTCCTCTCTCGCCGTCCTGGCCGGGTTGACGGTTCGGATCGTGATCGTGTTGCGCGCCATACGGATCCGCCGAGTGCGGTCTCGCGTAAGGGGCTCCGGCGGATCCCGGGCGGTGATCGTCTCCTGGATACGGAGGTGGGTAACCGGCATCTGAGTGGGCCGACCCTGGGCGCGAGTACTGAGGCTGGGAAGAGTACGGCGCTAGGTAGTTCTGCGGAGGTGCCGGCGACTGAGCGTAGGTGGGTTGAGAGGGGTAAGGCGATGGCGAGTGTGTAGCGCCGGAGTAGGTTGGTTGTGAAGGGTACGGCGAGTGTGATGGCGTCTGCGCATATTGAGGCTGCGAGGGATAAGGCGATGGGGTCTGGTTCTGGCGGGGCGGATAGCCACCTCCGCTGTTACCATAGTAGTCTGCGGCTGACATCGTGAAGCTGAAGCAGGCAAGGTCGGAAATTTGTCGCCAATGGATAAAAAGTCAGGCTCAGTCTTATGAAATAGAGACAGTCACGTTTGTGGATTCTCTAAGTCTAGGTATTTATTATTGTGAGGAAAATGTATAGGTCGCCTAGAAAATAGGAGATTAAATTGGTAGAAGAGGGGGAAAGATCGTAGGAACGGATCTCGTCTTAAGAACAAAGAGGAATTAAATACAATACATGCAATGCCCTATCCTACACTTAGTCACAAGCCCCTCAGCGCTTACGCAGTTCCGCGCCAGAGGATGGAGTTGGTGTGGAGAGGCGCAGCCATTTTGCCTCGCAGCTGATTACTGTACGCGGTAGCTCCGCACAAAGCAGTGACAAGCGGCGAGACGAAGGGGGAGACGAGGTCGGCGTGGCCAGGTGCCAGGATGGTTGGGGTTTAGTTGACTGGCAGTGTCTGTGGCTTGCAGGAGAGAAGCCTTGAAAGCCTTGGCAGAGCAGAGGTCTACAGGTCATCTGGAGGAAGCGTCTCGAAAGGGTAGTCAGCTGTGGCGGAGAACTAGTAGGGAATAAGTATCGCCTCTAGAGATGCTGCGCCTCGTCACTAGGTAACTAACCTGCAGTACCCCCTTATGAGGCTGTCTTGTCAGTGCCCCTTTGTAAGGGGGTCGAGGAACGCGAACATGCGGGGAATTTAGCCAATATCAATATCATTATTTCGTTTGCTCGCAGCTTAGTCCTAGACATGTCAACGCCGTCATACAAGCATCATCCTAGAATACTGCAGGTTTGCGTGCGTGTGCTCACTACATACCTGACTAGATAGGCAGGTATAACGAAAAGGGTACGACTGTATATCATGAATCCTTACAAGTGTACTGCTTGAGTAGATATCATAAAATTTAGACAGCGATAATAGCCAACGGCTCTTTAAATGCGTCCAATTTCTGAAGCGAATCTGCTTAGGCCGGCATAAATTTTCTGATTCAAAATATACATTCCAAAAGAGATCTGCCCCGGTCATGCTCATGAACCTCCCGTAAATGCAGCCGGTTGCTCCATATATCCCAATATCGTCTCATAAAAAGCCCGAGTAGGTAAATGCATCATGATCGTGAATGCGAAGCCGAACAAGAATTAAAAACCGTCCCGCGACGGCATGATCTAGGAGAATATATATACGTAAATGTCAAAAAATGGCCAAACTTTGCCGACAAGTACGGCCATGGTATAAGAAACCAAAATCCACGTCAAACCCCAACTACAGGACCGTTTGCTCTCCTGCTTTGGGGGAGGTGAATCTCCCCTTCCGAATCCGAGCTATCGTCGGCAGCTACCCGATCGAGCATCCGTTCTATGTCGTCACCTCGTAGCGCGGTTCTCGGCCGTGATGGCCCGCTCAGTCCCGCAGGAAGAGAGAGAGACGGTCTCGGAGCTGCACCGTTTGCCCGGCGACGAGGCGTGCCTCTGCCGTGCGGGTCGTCGACATCCATCGCGCCATAGGTAGCTGGCGATTTCTCAAACCCTACGCGTTTACCCTGAGGCACGTGGTGCTGATGCGGCCGCGCCGTGGGTAAGCTCTTCCGCCCCTGGCCACCCGTCTCGGGCCCGGCCCCTAACCGCGAGGTCGGGAGGGCAGTTCGTCCGCTACTCCGCGCTTGCGGCGGTCGCACAGGCTGCGAAGATTGTGACGAAGGGATGGACGAAGGGAACGTATGCTTGACATTTGCCGAGTTCCCGGGACTGCTCATGAACATTAGTGTCTCCAGAGCTTCCTGCTCCCGCACGTTCTGGTGTGGAGAGAAGAGAATAGGGTCAACATTAGGGGTTCTAATAGTTCCTTGGACTGGCGTAGATTGAAGTGGACTCGGCTGCGCCGGTGTGTGAGGAGATGCGTGATGCGAATGCGACAGGTAAGCTGGCGCGAACCTCGCGTTGGAACTGCGACGAGGATGGGTCTGGCCGGGTTGACGTGGTTGTATAGGGGCAGGCGGGGCCAATGTCGGAGCCTGAGAGATGGGTGAGGTTGAGGTTGAGGGTTTGGGGTTGCCATCCCTCCAGAACGATTCGTAAGTGCGGCTTTGAGAAGGGTCTTGTACCGTAGGGCTAGTGGCGTTGCTTGAAGCCCTATGTCGCATAGGAGCGACAGGGATCCTAGGGCTTGCAGACGCGCCGTGTCTGCCATGCAATGTCGACGTGCTGGAGGTAGGAGAAGCGGCCTGCGATGCAAGCGACTCAACCTCATCAATGGAATGTCCCTGCCAGCCGTGGTTCACCTTGACCATGGCGTAAGACAACTTCGTTCTTAGTTCGGCGGATAGCTACAATCGAGTCAGTGGAATACGCGACGACGCGTCATTGGGCTCGAGAGATTACCTCTCCGATGCGGCTACTAGTAGTAGACGCCATGCTCACAGTGCTAGTATTTCTTGAATGGCCGACGCGGACGGGAGATACACTTGAGCTGTTCCTCGTGTGCTTGACCACGCCGTCGGCCATCCTCTTCCTCGATTGACCACCATTCACCAAGGCCTCGTCGGCCTCTGCCATCTTCCGCTGTGCAGCAGCAAGCTGAGACAGCTGCAGTAATTGAGATTCTTGGCTAGAGGCGTGGCCGTTCCCAATTCCATTGCTGGCCTCGCTGTCGCTTTCGGGTGGGGTGAAAACGCGGTCGGTGTCATTTGAAGCGGTCGTGTCTTGGGAGCCGTTGCTAGAATAATTGAGGGGATGGTTCTGGCTATTGGGAAGGCTCTGAGATTGCGATGGATGGCCTTGTCCCGTCGAGACGCTTAAGCTATTCGTTTGCGACATAGTCTAATGTACTAGATGCGTCAAAATGTCACAGAAGATGTCGCGGCCCTAGATGCGGAGCCGTCGCGTCGACTTAGGCGTGAATATAGTAGCAACCGCGTTGTCAATGGTATAAGTCGCTATAGCCAGAGCGACGTCTTCGAACTAGCCAGTTTCGAGGATAGATGTCGTTGAAAGCTGTAGGATTCCGCGTCCAACCAATGCAGGATTTCCTTTGTGGGTTGCGGATGTTGCTTGGCGAGGTGTACGCGTTCCGTCGTCGCCAGACTCTCCCAATCTCGCGGAGTCATAAGATGTTAAGATGTATTAGTCTCGAGTTGAGCGTGACCACGTCGATACAATATCCAGCAATTAGCACTCGAAGTAGATCAGACCTGAGGCATGAGAGAAGCGACGACAAGGGTGGTGGACATAGAATTGAGAAGATAGCACCAGGAGAGCGACAATGATTAAATGTGGAATTGTGAATTGAAATCCGCAAAGACGCGACGTGAGCCTACGGTTAAGGGTGTGAGTCGGGTTGAATGCCAACAAAGTCTTACAATACAGATGTTGTACGTGTAAGGTTTAGAAGTTGGACTTGGACTTGGACTTTGACGGTGACGATGACGATGACGGCTATGGTGACTTGGCTCGACCAGAGGCAGGAACAAGTCGAGTAGCGAATGGGCCAGCAGGAGGGGAAGGGATAGCGGGAGGCCATTGGCGGCTTAGTACGCGGTCAAGTCGCGCGACCTCTTTTTCTGGCCGGGGTCTAAGGTTCAGAGCCAGAATGGCGCACGGGGGGATCATGTGCGCTAACATTTCTAGATTTACTTGGACCCAGCGTCTCGCAGCGCCATCTTTCAGGGGTCATCTTCTATAGATGTACACCCCATGTGTTCCACACGCAGATGGTACATAGTTGCATTCCGTACGCACTTTTTCCTGCGTGTAATTGATTACGTACCAGCAACCTTAGATTAGATTGAAGTATAATAAAATCAGTGACTAGTCCCTATTTACATACAATTAATTATCATGGATAGATTACAGAAGCTCTTAAACAAAGTGAAATACTTATAGGTACCTAGGTAAAAGGAAGAAGGACTGAGGTTTGGCATACGTAATAAAATAAGCATCGAGATAAATCGGAAATCCTGGATTAATACCACTAAATAAGATCAACCTTTCCCCTGCCTACGACAGATGACGACTGCAGCGGAAGGACGGGAGGAGAAAAGCGCAGATGCGAAAAAAATGGCGCGCTCCCCCCTCCTCTCCGGCCCAAGAAACTACACTTGGCCAACTTAACACGAAGTCACGTGATGCCTTCCTCCAAATAACCCCCCTCCCCCTTTTCTTATTTAACCTGGGGTACGGTTTGTACTTTGTATTTCACACCTACACCTACATGTTATGGTTGATGCTCTGCAGACATCGTGACCCTTTCGACTACCCTTTTTCTTTAGCCAAGATGAGATTTTATTACCGTTAGTTATAAGGCATCCAAGTCAGGTATGATTCCGGACTAGCAATCCAAAACCTAAGAAATGAAAAAGGTGCAGAGAAAGTTGTTCCTTGTCATGAATCCGGTGGCGTCGTTTGGTCTTCTAGTTCAGCCTCTCCAAATTGAAGAAAACCTGAATTAAAATCAAAGCCGCACGATAGGTCACAGTTAAGCATTGTCGAATCATTAGCCTGATCAGCGAAGTCATTACAAAAATATTCAAATTCGACTTCTCCGAGAAAACCCGGGACATTCCGGTCGACGCTTTGGAGCTGGACTTGAGGCTCGTGTTGGAGTGCTTTTGCTTTCGCTTTTCCCTTAGCAAAAGAACGATGTGCGGGTTGAGCTTCACTATCCACACCCTGGCTCCCCAAATTAGCGCCGCTCTCTTCGGTACTAACCAGGGTGTTCCGTCGTGTTGGTTGTGCACTAGAAGTTTGCTAAACTGACGATGAGCTCTCTGATAGCGATATCGAGTTCGAGGGCTTGTTCGAGTGCCACTGCTCGAAAGTTGAGTCAAGCTCTTCGGCGACCACTCTTCGCACTTCTTCCCACCCTTTCGCCTGTTACGGTGAGGCCGCGAGCCTGCAGCCCTTGGACAACCGCTTCAACCGCATGGCTACGGGAGTATTCCCTATACGAACACAGATCTTCAGAGAATACAGGCTCCACATAGGCTAAGTGCGACGATTCGCATCCTGGGAAAATGATTTTCCACATCGAGAACCACTGTCCTTCTTCTGAGAGACTTCGATCCGATTTACGAGAAAGCTGTCCGTGCTTCTCACGGGAGATACCGTCTAGCAATTGAGAAGGCGTACAGAAAAGTCCGTCAGCATTCCCAATGTGTGCCTGGAGTCTCTCGTCGTCTGGGAATACGTCTGAGCAGCGGCAGCAATAATATTTAGGTATGTGCTTCTTAGCGAGATGTTGCTTCACGTTCCGATTCTTGAGGGCCTTTTCGAAAAGCAGGCATAATGCTTTCGCGGGTCATTCTTTGCGAAAGGACATGCTAGCGACCTTTGTCGATTTCTCCTCTCGCCCCTATTTGCTCTTTTCGGGGACTGCTGAGAGGATTCATCGTCAGAACCCCGATTACTCTTCTGGATACGTCCCCTCTTGCTTTGAGGCCTGGGGAGCCTAGTGACGGTTGGATTTACGCTTGAATATGCAATCATAGATGCAGAGCTTTCCCTGTTCATACCCGATGGTTGTTCACCGGTAGACCCGCACATGTACCCTGCGATATAGCCACGAATCAGGGTGGTGAAGTCTTGATGCGGGTCGTTGAAATCAAAAGCTCCGACCTCGTCTGAGGAGACCGAAATGGACATCAAATCAGAGTCTATGGAGCTCCCTGTGGACTCTGTGCTATGAGAATCCGCCTTGCGTAGAAAACTAGGCAATATAAGTCTTCCGGTAGTTCCATGCTAATTGCGGACTCTTCGGACTTTTGAGACGGCGTAACATATAGCAGTGAGAGCCTAGGGGATTCAGATACACCAGATTTCTCAAGGATCTAAGGTCGCCGAGAATTTGGAAAGCTCTCAGCAGTAGGACTAAGTCGTTCGGAGTCAGCAGGAGCTGAATATTGTACTTGTTCAACTTGGTCGCCTGCATTCATCGCCGCATTAGAGAGTTATCTTATGTTATGAAATCAAAAAATTATCTTACTTCTTAAAGCGCGAAGTTCTTCATTAGTCTTCGTAGTATATGGATATATTTCACCGTTGATGCTTGTTGCGTCGAAAGGTGTTCGAGTCCCGTCGTGTAAGCCTTCATGGTCGGCAGTAAAATAGAGCACAGCTGCAGCTGAAGCCGCAACTGCGGAATCGTATCTGGGAGATATCTCAGGGGCATCCTACGCTCCATCACTGCGGGAGGGCGATTTTTTCTCACTTGATGGTTCGTCGACATGATCGGCAGCAGTCATGCTAGGCCACACCACTGTCCGTCTCACCCGATCTGATGCTGTTAGAGAACCCATATGCTGCTCTATTTCTTCTATTGCTTCTTCTAGTGCGTGTCCTATCTCGGGGCTATCTCCCAGATCTTCTGGCGGGCCAATCCAGGACTGACGAGGGGAGTCATGATAGGAACGATGATGATGGGAATGACGATCGCTATGGGAGCGGGCACCTTCTTTGAGGCAGAGTTAGCTACAATTAAAGCGTCCTTGACTGTAAAGAACCGTACATACTTCGATAGCGCCTGGAGGATGGCATCGTGATAATTCGCCTATGAAAACGAGCCAAGCTAGTTTACTTTATCCTAGTACTCTGGACGCTGTGAGCGAATCCATGTATCAATTGGACTTTAACGCTCAACGTATAGGTAGACTTTCAGATCGGCTTGTGGGTAATAGAGGATGCCCAGGTGATCAGACCGCCAGCTTGAATATCAGAGAGGAAATTTGGAGATGTGGTAGCACGTGCTGTGCATAAGCACAAACGTGCTATTGCAGGGTATCACAGACTAGGAGCTTGTTGACAGCTCGCTGCACGTCTATTAATACAACCAATCATAACCTAAGGTACCGTGGTGGTGATGGCTTCAATATTGAATTGGTGGCCTTAGACGAGTGCTGTAGGCAAGTAGATATATTATTACCGTGCTAGTTCTCCAGCGCGGGTTAAAGTCGATTGAACCAGAGTCGCGGTGTTTCCAGATGGTGTTGATAGTCCTTTAGTCTTTGTGAACGTAGGTAGCTTCTAAAACTGCCGTGTATAAAAGCCCTGAAGCCCAATGTCTTCAGATTTATCCTTCTCTGATTAGGTAGACACTTTGATCGTACTCTCGATTGGAATCATATCCAATAATAGAAACTCTAGGAAAGACATTGTGGCTCTATTCTTTCACCGTGTCAGCAAGAACAGATCCATCAGGGATAATCACAAGCGACATCTTGTAAGTCATATATTGCTTAACGAGATTAATTTTAACTATACTGAACCTACCTACCTAGTACAAGAGATCGGAACGCTTAAGCTCACGGTGTAACCTCTTAGGCTTACGGTGTCCCATACCTACTATTCTATATCCAGGTTAGCATTGTGGGTATTTAATTTACAGTATAGATCTATATGTAAATCAATATATCTTTTATATCTGTTAACGACGCAGGTCAGATTCGTACCAAAATTTTCATCACTATTAATACTACCGCCAATATTATCAGCAATTCTACGATAGCCGGCCTAAATAACGGTATTAACCCTACTAAACTCCTCAACAAATCGTATACGAACAACCCTATCAGTTATATTGATCTGATCCTAAAGACGATAATTTTACTACCTTCGAAATCAGGATATAACATAACCTATTTACCAAATAGAAACAGCATAAAATAACTCGATAATTACTAGCCACAACAGGAAATATAGTAGGGGCGATAACGTAATAATATCTGAATAGATATTAGAAGAGATTTGTTATACGATAAACCTCTTAAGGTAAAAACGCCGGCAGCAAGGCTAAAGAAAACGATTCGGGGACGACAACGTGGTTCGTAATAAAGAAACAAACCCACAACGTCAAAAGATATAAAAGATACATCTATTTATATATGGATATATACTATAAATCAGGTATCCATAATACTAACCTGGATATGGAATAATAGGTGTGGGACACCGTGAGCTTAAGCGTTCCGCAAGAGATAAAGAGAAAAATAGCTCGGTTGCCCTTCAAAAATATCTCGCCAGTCCCCAACTATCATCGAGGCACTTACGTTCTCGACGCCCACTACAGACACTTCATGTAAGGTGGCCAGCAAGTCTAAGGAAGTGAAGGAATTGCTCGATAGGTGGTAGTCATCGTGGGAGAAGATAGAAAGTCCTCGGAAATAATTTGTTTTCCAAACTCTCCGCAACTGAGAAGTTTAGAATATTGTTACTAGGCAGAGACACATGCGGCCTGAATAATGCTCTTACTACGTACTGGTTATACCAAAGAGGATACATTGTATCTAAAACAAAACACACAAGGTTTTCACCATACAAAATATATTGGTTACGTCGCGCCCTACAAGGACCATCTAGCTATCGCATAGTAACTGCCGATATACCTACTCTACGCTATCCTACCTATACTACCGCTAATAACTCTACAAGTATAAAGCTTGGTGTGTAATTAATGAGACGGTTTACCTACTTCTGTTCCCTGTCACCTACTAGCTGTTGTTTGACGAGAGAGATCTTAGAGGTAGGTAGGTAGTGATAGACCTTTACTGTGATTGCACAATAATTTCGTATGGCTCAGAAAATGTACGGTGTAATTCCTTATTCTCTTGGATGAGCTAGACCGATTTATCCAGAACGTAGTGAGGATACTAGATGACCTGCCGTCAAGTTGCAATCGTATGGAATTCATTGCGCCGAATCTATATACCTGGCCGTATCTGACTGTCTCGGCAATATGAATTACTTGGAGTCATCCTGACCAGGGTTAGGGAGGTTGCGGATTATCACTATTCTAGGTACCTAGGTATGCTAGACTTTCCATAGATCGTCGATCTAGGCAGATAAAGTCACACAAATGTGTGTTAAACATAATGGTTCGGATGTGAGTGCAGAGGGTGAAGTTTTTTGAACTTCGATTAGCATCTGCAAAGATAGATCTGGGGGATATATTCCACAATAGTAGAACTACTCAATTTCAGACCTCCCTTAGCCCAGCTTACTTCCTCTCGCGAAGTAGAGCAAGCATTAGATCCTCGTAGTCGCCGCTCAAGAGCGCCCTGACCGCATTGCGAATCGAGGTCCTCGTCGAGGAGTATCTCTGGTACGCAGCCTTGGCCGCATCTAGACGCGCGCGATCCCAGTAGAGGCTGACGACTCTGTTGATGAAGAGCTGGTCCTTGCGCGGGGTCCTGTACAGCGGCTTCTCTAGACGCCTGGCGTCGGCGCGCGCTCTGTCTATGGCGCTCTCTAGCATGTACAGTAGCGCGTCTTCCATGTCGCCCCTGAACTCCTTCTCGATGACCTCCTTGAGCGAGCGGTGGTACTTGCGCTGATACGTCTCCGACAAGGCGCGAATCTGAGCGGCGTTGGAACTCGTAAAGATCTGGGCCACGGATATGGCGTTGGCACCGATGGTACCCTCGGTCGCTCGCTGTAGTTCCGTCACTTTCTGGTCAATCTCTACCGCGTTCAGCGGCACCATATCCTCGGCTCGAGTGGCGGATAACACCATGCTGTACAGCCGGAACAAAGTGTCATCGACATCCTCTTTGATATCTGCGAGAAGCTCATGGCCCTTGATTCGCCTATATTCAGAGCTAATTGCTTGGATGTCCGCATTCGATCGGCATAAGAGAACGTCCATCAGGGCGTCCTCGTCTGTGCCAGCACGATCCAGGGATCTGATGAGGGTTCGAACGTCAGACTCGAGCGGGCCACGGATTAATGCAAGCAGCGCGGTTTCCAAGTCACTGCGCGTTTCGCTCTCGATGTCTTTGGCCAAGTCTCGAAGGAAGCGCTTGTTGTAATCTTGCACAAGCTGCCGCATTGCCCAGGGATTTTCATACTTGGGCGCGGTGAGCACGCGGATCAGAGCGGCCTCGTCACATCCCATTCCCTTCATGGCTTTGCGGATAGCCTCGACGTCGGCTGACGTGTCTACAGGCGCGTAGAATGCCCTTTGGGCTGGGTCGTAACCCGCCGACGGCGGATTCGGAGGTACACCGTAGCCGTAGCCCTGCATGGGCTGATGCGGCTGCGGCTGCGACCATTGCGGGGCAGGCGGCTTTAGATAGGTGTTAGTGATGCACGATCGTATGTGAGAGGTAGGTATTATACTTACGGGTACGCCGTATTGCTGCGGGGGATAAGCCACCGGGGCGGGCGGATTGGCATTGGGGCCTGGGTAAGTGTTTGGAGGATACCCATACTGAGCCGGTGGTTGGCCGTATTGTCCCTGTGGCGGCTGTTGAGGTGGATAGGGTTGGTTCTGATATTGTCCCGGCTGGCCTTGAGGATATTGAGAATACTGGCCGGCTGGAGGCTGACCTGGAGGAGTGTTATAGTTGGAATATGGCGGCTGCTGGTATGGTGGTTGTCCTGGAGCCGGCGATCCTCCGGGAGGGTAATAGGAAGACGCTCCGGGTGGAGGCTGCTGGTATCCCGGATGAGGCTGTCCAGCCTGGCCGGGAGGTGGAGGAGGCCCACCAGTCGGCGGATATTGACCGTAATATTGCTGGCTCATGATTGATTACCTTAGGCGCACTATTTGTTATATATTTGCAGGTACTGAGATGTGATGCGTGTCTGAGGATGAAGGAATCACCGGAGAGGGGAGAGAAGAAAGATGAGAATATATAAGCCCCGTACACTTATCAGATATTTGTCGGCGGAACTAAGATGAATACATTTACCTGCGACTGATCAACGTAGCCGCACGGATCCAAAGTATAATAATATACCGCGAGGCCTCCAGAGAGAGGGAAAGGCGCGAAAGCCCATGATTACACCCATCCATCGTGCTACCTCGGTGCCATTCAGCCACGCTTCTTGCCCAATCGATGGGTAGCTCGCGGGAATCCTTCGTAGGCGGTAACGCTGTCGATTTTGCCAAGATGTCTATCACGCCACATAAAGGTTCATCTGCATTAGGGCTGAGGCAACCGACCAACCAACTAACCAACCGAATACCCCAGATCATATCGTAGCTCCATTATCTTGCTGTTCTAATGTTGTTGACAGAATTCCAAAGCGGTATGTTCCTGCGATATTTCGATATATCTGTATATTTCGACCCGATATTGACTTACAGACTTCGCAAACAGGGGAATATGAACCAACACCAAATAATATTCACGGAACTTTCAATATCAATATCAATGTTGGATCAAAATTCCAGACGAGGGAAAATATTGTGATGTATTTATTATGTGGTTTGTATGGAAAATTGAGTCTGCTCTGTCCAAGGATGTTGATGTAATGAATTGATGTGCGCGATCGATTGGAAGGGATAGTATTAAATTAAATACAGTGTCACGTGTGTTGAGAGACTGTATGCACTTAGGTTGTACGGTACGGTACGAAGTATCACTGCCACTTAACGCGCCGCTAGCCTACACGTCGCGCCAAGTTTAGTGACCTCCATACATGTATGATGTATGTACCCTTGCCGTCCTGTACGTATGTAGTACCGATAACTCCAGTCGTTAGCGTCAAGACGATAAGATAAGCCCGTTGACATGGAATTGTTTCCCCTCGACAAAACAAACACATTTGACACACAAACACCAGACCACCACAAGTCGTAAAGCTGTGCCAATGGGCTTATATATAGCCCGCCCTGGCTCTTCGAGTCGCCATGGACGATTTCTCCGACGATGACTTGGATACCCTCAATCCGAACGCCCTGCAGGAGCTCGAGAACAATGCCATTCAGTTCACACAAGCCCAGAAGAAATATCAACAATCTCAGTCCCAGCCCCAACTCCATCCCCAGCCCCAGCTTCAGCTCGACAACGACTTCGAAGATGACGACCTGGATGACGCTGTCGTGCAAGATGAGTTGCGCGGAAACTCCGTCTTGCTCCCAGAGCAATCCGCGCGGCTACCCTCCAGGGTGATACATCAACAACAAACAACAAACCCTTGGGGGGTTCCTGTTCCCGTTCCCGCCAGTCGCTTTCGCCCTCAACCCATTGCTTCTTCCTCTCGGCCACCAGTTCACCCTCCTGCCGTCCCTCGTCAATCCCAATATCCTGCTTCTCGTGCTCAAGCTCCGCCGTATAGCCAGATTCGCCTCCCGCCTCCATTACCTCGACCAGCTCCTTCTATCCCCCCGAGATATCAAGCTTCGCAAGCTCAGAGACCGAATGGCCCTTCAACCCACGAAATTACTGCCTTACAGGCTCAGATACTAGACCTCAAGACGAGACTTACTACCAAGGATGGCGAAATAGGCATCGTCCGGAAACGATTGGAAAAGACGCGCGAAGACCACGAGCGCGAACTTCAGGCATTGAAGAAACACGCAGCCGAACAAGTGGCTAAGAATGAGAGGGCTCTCGAAGCCGCCAAGGCTGCCCAACGGGCTGCTAGTACAGAACTTGAGTTCACGAGGCGAGATCTCAAGGACGAGCTGGACCGTGCCAAGCGGAAAGATGGTCCCACCACACCCAGGAAGAACGCCGCCGCCAAATCATGGGGTATTTCAGACGGCTTCGAAGATGTCGAGATAGCCGGTAGCCCGAGCAAAGGCCAGCGCGGTAGGAACACCGGTGCTGTAGCGAGCGCCGTGGTCGAGCCGCCTGCAAGACCGGCGAGAACTCCGACGAAAGGGAAGAGAAAACGTCCGGCTCTTGACAGTCCTGTGACAGCCCTGGAGACTCACTCCGAAGAGACAGTTCTGCTGGACAAGGCTGCGGTGACCGACAGCAGTCACGCCCAGCCGGTGAACGCTACTCCTAGAGCTGCCTCTTTCGACGTATGTTCTCGCCTCTCTCGACGGTATATGGCCGGTCTGATACTGACAGCTATTAGTACATAAAAGTCATACTCAATCATAGCTCAGCGCACGGTCGCCCGCTGGCTTTCGAGTTCCTGGCTAGATTTGTGCTTCCCTCGAGACCGACCGAAAGTCTCGCCTCAATCCTCTTCCAGAAGTTAGCAGCCATTGGGGATCCTTTCAATCCTATGCGCCTCCCGATAGAATTTTGCGAGCAAGTCATTCAACTATGGGATAGCTGTCGCAAGGAAGGTTTCGTGAGTAGCTGATTTCGCGGGAAATAAGGGGCGCGGGCTAATGGTTTTATAGTTGGAACCTATAATGGAGCTTATTTCCTTGATATCTCTAACTGTCCAGCTGTATACTGTTGCTGTTGCTCCTTATATCGCCCCCTATCTCTTGCCGGTTGCTATGGATTCGTGTTACGAGGTGGGCATTCCTAGGTTTTATTACGAAGGTCCAGGAGATCCAACAGAGGAAACCTGGAAGAATTTTAATAAATATATCTCGACTACCGAGATCCTCTCCCTATTATACCTAACGGCTTTGGGCTGCGCAGCTTCGCCGCCCGTTGCTGGTGGCGTTACTGACCCTGCCGTTGATTTCTGGGGCCAGGTCCAGGTGGAGTTCGTGCTCATGCAGCTTAGTCAAAAACATCCCGTGGAAGACTATCTAATCATAATGAGATGGCTTTGCACCTCGGTGTTCCCCGACAGCATCGGTCCTATCAGCCCCAACAGGACGGTCGAGGTAGTAGCAGCTACGTTGATCGAGAGGGTTTCGCTTCAGCTCGTCGAGACGCCACGTTGGGACATCGACCAGTACAAGCTACGGAGCGTTCGAAACGCAGTACTGCGGACGCTGGCCGCCTTTGCTAGATCCTCATTTGGGCTGGCGCAACTTGCCATCAATACTTATGCCATCCCTCGCCTAGTCACTTTACTTTCTTCTTGTATAGATGAACTCTACGACGGCGACATGCGGTATGAGACTTTGGAGGAAGACGATTCCCAAAAGGAGTTACAGGCTTTGGTAGAGCGTACCGTATTATTACTACACACAATTATCACGAATCCTTCGACGGCTGACCTGGTGAACGTGCCAGGAAAACTGGCCAAGTCAATGGCAGGTTCGCAGAAGTACCTACTCAGCCTGGGAAGACTTAATTTCTCGGAAGATCTGGTGTCGGAGGAGACGGCGGAACTGGCGCACGAGTTACTCGAATTAGCGGCGACGCCTGGAGAGGGCGAGGAGTTGGGACGGTTTTTTGGGGGGTGAGCTTTTGCATTTGGCTACGCATCTAACGATACCTACCTGGTACTTCATAGCATAGGGAATATGAATGTGTCACTATATTGATAGTCTAGTTTCCCCTTGTTGATCTTATCTCGAGGATTGATAAACGTTCGCGACTCTAGATACCTAGGTACCTAGGTATGTATAGGACTACGCGGTTCAGTGATTTTCCGTGTCAACTCAAGGGTTAGGTTGTCTTCTTTAATAAACGTACTTGGTAATGAAATGCGTTTCATATTACCTATGTAGTTGCCCAGGTATATATAACGTAACGTTTTAGAGTAAGGATAGCTCTATGTGTTCGGAATTATCAAAACACTAGAGAATTTCCAGATCAAAAATACTACCAACACCAACTTTCTTGAAACAACCATCTCCTTCCTCAGCTGGATTCTGAGGTAGAAAGGTGTTCCAAATGTCAGACTGGCTCTAGTATTGGTCATATCGCTCAGTTAATTATCCCTATTGGCACATTGGTGTTCGGTACAGCGTATGACGTGGAATGGAACGAAAAGAAAAAGGTAGGAGCCAGACTTACTAGATATTAGGGAGATTCGATGGATAGATGTACCTAGGTGATTCGATTAGAAGTGTTTACCTTGTTATAAGATGAGTAAGTGAATAGAGGTGTGATCATGTGATACCCCTTATCCAGCACAACACATTCCGACTGTTGATGTCTATGAATGCAGTGGGTTATGAAATGTGTGATTAAACTCAGCTTTACGGATTATGCGTGCAGCAACGTATGTACATACCACGACTAACCCCACCATAGTACCCACCTTTTAGTGTTGCTCATCTTAAACGCGCCACGTCTAATCCGTCTAGCGCTATCTAAGCCACACCTTGACGTAGCCAAGCATAACCTCACCAAAAAGCTCAGCCAGCCAGCGAACCAGTTGAACCTTGCGATCCTACAAGTAACAAAACGTGCGGCCCAAATCTGGAAAATTCAGACAGGAGAGAAAAAAAAGAGGTCGACTACATGATTCCGTACAGCCCGTGGTCTCACTATTGCAAACATCTTAGCATATTTTATTCTGTTACTTGTTTTAATTCTACACGTCTCAAATATTTCTATTGCAGACCAGATCGATAATAGGCTGCAGCATATCTGAGGCGTCCACCTTGATCAGCCTCTTGATCACCACCCGCCGACGATCCGATATCCGATATCTCCACCATCACGCCTCGTCCTAAGCCTCGCCCTGAGCTACTTCGTGCCTTGTATGAGACGGTTAAGAGTTTGCTGAAAACATACCCACTGTCTCTACCGTCGATACAACTTCGTCTCCTCGAGGAAGCCCGTCTATTAGCCATTTACCAGAGAAAGTCTTCCTTGATCTAGCTACACAACCGCCAAGAACTAGCATTTTGTCAAATTGTTGTTGCCACATTAGCAAGCAGCGCCGTCATAACCTTCACGCCATTACACTGCCGAGGTCAATATAGACATAAACGCCATGACAAAACCGCGCCGTGGGGTCCGGTTCCCTAACCGAAACGGCCATGCTTCCGAGGGCAGGAGATCTAGTTTCAGCGAGATAAATGAGGACGGATCAGGATCGCCTGTCAAGACCAAGAGCTCGTCCCAATTAGACGGCATCGATGAGGTATGTCGTGTGCACACTTCCAACAGTCAATTCCCTACCTACCTAGTCCTGAATTGTCCATAGAGAATCCCAGACAGCCAGAGCCTGAAGCTAATGTTATCTTGCCATGCTCTATAGAAAGCTCCGGAACAGCCAATGTCTGACTACGAAAAGAAGAAGGCTAACTTCATCACGAGGACATTTTGGACCTTCGTCATGATCGGTGGCTTCTTCTCGGCTCTGTTCGCCGGCCACATCTACATCATCGCCTGTATCACGGCCGTTCAGATCGTCTCCTTCAAGGAGGTCATCGCCATCGCCAGCGTGCCTAGCCGAGCCCGACAACTACGTCCTACTAAAAGCCTCAACTGGTACTGGCTTGCCACCACCATGTACTTCCTATACGGCGAGACTGTCATCTACTACTTCAAACATATCGTATTGGTAGACAAGGTTCTGCTTCCACTCGCCACGCACCACCGATTCATCAGCTTCGTCTTGTATGTCATCGGCTTCGTCTTCTTCGTCGCTAACCTCAAGGCTGGGCACCTCAAGTTCCAGTTCACCAACTTTGCTTGGACGCACATGGCGCTGTACTTGATCGTCGTACAGGCGCACTTCGTCATGAACAATGTCTTCGAGGGCATGATCTGGTTCTTCCTCCCCGCGTCTCTCGTTATTACTAATGACATATTTGCCTATATCTGCGGCATCACATTCGGTCGAACGCAGCTAATCAAGCTTTCCCCGAAGAAGACGGTAGAGGGGTTTTTGGGCGCCTGGATCATGACTATCTTCTGGGCCGCTCTGCTGACGAACGTCCTGATGCGCTCCAAATACTTCATCTGCCCCGTCAATGATCTTGGTGCTAATATTTTCACGGGGCTTGTGTGCGACCCGAATCCTGTCTTTCTTCCGCACACGTATACTCTTCCTCAGCTCTTCTTCCTGCCCGAGGGAACTGGCTTCTCATTCACCATGGAGCCCATGCAGTTCCACGCCATCGTCTTGGCCAGCTTTGCCTCCCTAATCGCCCCCTTTGGCGGGTTCTTCGCTTCGGGGCTCAAGCGTACGTTCAAGATCAAGGACTTTGGCGATTCGATCCCTGGACACGGTGGTATGACCGACAGAATGGACTGCCAATTTATCATGGGTTTCTTCGCCTTCATATACTACCAGACTTTCATCGCGCAGCACAAGGTCAACTTTGGCAACGTCATGGAATTGGCCATTACGGGGTTGACGCTGGAGGAGCAGATAGAATTAGTCAAGGGGATGAGCAGATACCTGGAGAATCAGGGTGCCTGGGGTCCTGAAGTGAGTATACAATACATCTCGCCTGCCGAACACTTAACTAATCATAATAACTAGATTCATGAATGCCTAGAGAGAGTATTACCGGTTCGGCGATAGGATTTATTTGGGTATCCGATCTGGTGAGCGAGATGCAACGACCGGGGAAATTATCCACGTGTGTATAGCTACTCTGAGGAGTCAGTAGCTCATTTAATGAATTGACGAAGATTCTGGGACCCGGTCTTCTTGTTACGTCTCTAAACAGAGACCAGTTACGCGATTTTGTCGCTTTGGACGAGGCAGAGGATGGAAAAAGAACGCGAAAAATTCCTGGAAGACCGGCGTGCTCTACGGGATTCAATAAAAGAAAAAGGGGGGGATGCTCGCTCCATCCGCTCAGGTCTAAATTACGTGTATAATCATACTCCTCTGTGTTATCTAGCTACCACCTAGGAAGTCTGAACACATGCTGATCGGTGATCTACCCATCTGTGTTTCCTGAGATGAGGAGGAAGCGTTAACTTCGAGACTTGGCTAGCGGAGGTAGGTAGACTCTGCCACACTGGTTTCAACACCGGGCGTTCGGCGTTCTTAGGATTGAGGAGGTCGCCGACCGGTCTTGATCATCTTACGGCTGTGAGATATCGGTGTGTAATCATCTAGAGGCTGTCACGAGGTGAGATATCTCGCTCAGCTAATGATAACAAAGGTTTTATCTACCGCGAGCCTATCCCGAGGTTCCCGTCTCTTGCTAGCAAACCGGCGAAGGTGTTCGAAAAGGAAAACATCGACCCCCCTACCAACCAACCTAGGTAACGTGGGTCTTTTGATCCCATTGAGAACGAATACGTCGATTTGTGTGTGCTTGATAAGAGATGTCAAAACTCGCCGGCTGACTTGGGACAGGGGTTCGGCTAAGCAAAAGCATACACAGATAGGTCCGGCAGATAGGTGTTCGAGCTGTCTCGAGCTGCGGCTGGCTGTATTACGCCGGATAGTACCCGGCGTGGCAGACGGCGAAATCCAATGAGCTTGGGTTGTCTAGCGAGAGAGTGGTTACGCAAATGGGTTCATTCCACACGTTCTTTGTCCGGTTTCACCGGCCGATAGTTTATCGCGGCAGCGGGTTTCGGCGGCGAAGGGCTTCGCGTCGCCTGTTGCGGCTGCGGCTGTAAAGCAAATGGTGTCTGACGTTATAGCTGGTGGCGCCTCTGTATAGTTCATGCGTGCTGCTAGGTTCGAGAAATCAGGATAAGCATAGGGGACGGTTCGATTCCTATTGGTGATCTGAACTAGGAGGGAACTCCTCTTTGCTTCTACGGCCAAAGCCTGCCGGAGAGATACGATAGATGTCCGTAGCTCCCGCACCTTGCGGCAATTAATTTGCTAGAATTATTCTGAACATTATCTGACTACTTCCCCGGGGATAGATGCGTTCATAGGGCTTGCGGGAGCATGGGGTCACGCACGTGTTTGTAAGCAAGATTTGATCCCACGTCCATGGATTATCAGCCACTAGATGTCGCTATGGTGTACATGACAGGCGGAGGTATGCATGGATGACACCTAGGATTCTCATCCTGCTCAAACTACCTTTAGCATCCTAAATGGGGTGAGGGCCTCGTAAAAGTAATCACGACACTTGCTCGGGGTCAGGCTGATATGCAACACTTCGAGCATCGTCACCCAGCATCATCTTCGTGTTGTGACTGTTGGCTTGATTCACCGATTCTCGCATAAGATAGATAGGGCCAAACGGATCTACCTCCCGATTCCACGGTGGTGGATTTGCAACCTTGTTGGTCCCGAGCCAGTACTACTATGTGTGTACACACGGCGCACCCAACATCGAAGTTCCAAGGCTTCTCCAATGGTTTGTTTCCCAAGTCGATCTCGCGCATTAGTGCTGACCCCTCCGGGGCGTTCACCCACGCTCGTGCCACCCGGCCGGGAATGACTCGGGAGATTGTGACGGGATCTCGGATCCTCGATCAGACAATATTGATAAAGAAAACAGGACATCTGAGTCAAAGAGTGAGCGGGTCCGCCGGTATCCGAGGGAATGGCTGAAGGATCGATCTTTGTTCTCCAACGACAACATGACCGCGCCGAACCGAACCGAACGGTGGCGTCGCCCGCAGCAAAGCTCTTGAAACTTGACAATATGCTTATTGGATGAGCAGGACACCACTAGTTGTAATCGGTGAATCGGTGTAATTGTATATCATGTACGGACTCGGGCTAGTTTAGCTGCCTGAGCTTCTCCTGATCGTACCTCTTGCTGACGAGATTAGGTTATGACGATGGTTTTAAATAGGTTGCCGATTGGATGGACAGCCTTTAGTAGGAAGTGCGGAGGTATAGTGGTAATCACTTGTCTACGTGTAGGTGGTAAGACAGACGTACCGACTGCAGAAAGTCATTCGGTAAGTTATCTGCAAGATGCAAGCATAATTGTCCTACGTAGAAGGGATCCGCACCTTGTCCTTCTCCAGATATGAAGGTACCAAAGTGAAGATCTGTTGGCTGCGTGAAACGGATGGGCATGCATTACATTGCATGACATCAAGTTAACAGACTTGCAGGAGACAGACGCTATTTGATGCCCTCAGCCGAGATACCATTAATGTACCTATAGGGCTGGCTACCTTGATATTTCTCGAAATGCTGATGTTGACGAATGGCAACACGTTCTCTTCCGATACCCAGATGTTCAATTACCCGACGACGCTTGGATGTAACCCTTACGGCGGCCGCTCTGATCGCGGGAAGTATATGTGAGGCGAGTGCGATATTTACTAGGATAGCCAGCGATAGAGAAGGGTTACCGGACCGAGTATAATTCGTAAGTTATCACAGAGTGTTGATTCTACCTTAGGTAGGTATGTAAGTAGGATGACGGTGGCTTGGTTTGTACTCGCGTCGAAAACGTTGACCGGAGTTGGAAAAAAGAAAAAGAAAAAGATCGTGGGGTAGCACATTTGAGACATTTGATTTCTTGTCGATGATTGCGTGTTACAGTGATAGTAAACCTTTCTAGGTATCCTCCCATCACAGTTGACGTTAGAGATATCATACCCTCCTTTTCTCGAGAGGTGGCCTAAAGGAATCCGAATCTGCTACCTACGCGAGTTGAAGTCCTATTCGCCGGTTCAGCTCAGCCACGCAATATTCCTCTCTGGGCCACATCACCTGGAAAGAATGAAATAATCATCCTCTAGAATGGTCTATACGATGATGTGCATCCTGGCGTGGTCGGGCGACATGTCCGCTCCTGTGATCACGAACGCGGATGATTGAGTGATCACAGGCAGGGCTAGTACATACATACACAAGTAGAAGACTATGTACATGTAGGAGGTAAGTAGGAGGTAAGTAGGAGGTAAGTAGGAGGTAAGTAGGAGGTAAGTAGGAGGTAAGTAACAGGGAGGTGGTAAGAGATGGATGGAGAAACCCGGTCGCACGCGTGGCAGGGTGAGATGACCATGTACTCTGGTACCTAGCTTAAAACTTAAGGTTAAGTGGTCCAAGAGATCTTCTAACTCTTATTGGCTGTTTCTCCTCTTAGGCTTGGTGCTGATTGGGTACCACCATGACGGCACAAAGCTTTAATGGCTGATGCAGCGTACGGAGTACAATAGAAGAACAACCAATCAAGCCAGCCGGAAAAGTACCCCGATCACTGCAATAGGCAACCCTGATGAAGCACCCGGCATGACTCTCTACGGACGTACCCCTACCTATCTCGAGTCTTGAAGCCTTCGCCGTTGTCATGCTGTGAGACATGCCATTCCTGCCTGCATTGTGAGCAACACGATCGTTGGTGACACCGGATATGCCATGTGCCCAGCCGAACGTGACCAGAGATACCGCATTCTCTGGACTTGTATGCTGCGGCACGCGTCACAGTATTTAGACCACCCGTATGCCTTATGGCTGCTTTCCTATTCTCCTGTGTAATGTTTTTCTTTCTTCTCTGTGCCTCACTGAACCTCATCTGATACTCAGCTAAGATGGCTGTTGGTGTGATTCCGTCCAAAGTCAAGTCTCTCTTTCGTCCAAGTTTCAAGAAGAGGAGAAGACCAAGCAACTTGTCCTCAATATGTGAGAACAAGAAACTCAAGAATGAGTCGACATTGACTGTCCACGACTATGGCAGTAGCCCTGGGCTTGACCTGCAGCTAGCCAGCCCATTCTTCCGCGAACTGCCTATCGAGATCCGAAAGATGGTTTACCGTCTCGTTTGGCTTGGCTCATATGATCACAAATATCATGCACCCAATGGACGTCATCTTCATTTCCAGGAAGGCCACTGGACTAACACGAGATGCGTTATGTATGAAGATGATGAGGACTTAGATCTCATCCAGAAGACTAGTACGCAATTTTCAGAGCTACTCCCTTTCCCTTATGGACTTCTATCGAGCCAATCTATCCTAGTTTGATACTTCAAATCTTTCTGCTACTCTTGTGAAATCACTGTAACTAATCGATTTGCTATAGTGGACAGGGTCCATAACTCGGGCAAAGGTGACTTGGTGATGTGGCAAAAGAGGCTTGCATCGACTTGGGGCAGCCGCCATTGGAGATGCGAAGAAAGAATTCAATACGGACGGCAGAAGTCTATAGACCGTACAAACTTCATGTCTATGATGCTGGTTTGCAAACGCATGTAAGTATGATGTCGAACCGCCTCCACGCTTGCTACGGCACCCTATATCTGCCACGAAGGAACTAACCCCTGAGCCTGCAGGTTTCCCGAAGTCATAGAATCGATCTTTGAATCCCACCAGTTCTTCTTCAACGATTTCTTCTCGGCGCATATGTTTTTCGTTTATAGCCCTTCGCCATATACCTCACACATCCGCCATTTAGACCTGTCGCTCAATCTCCCCTTTTATGAGTATGCACCGTTCATCGCCAACGCGCCCAAGAGCCGGGTCCGAGAGCTCTGGGAGGCCCTGGGGGACATTTCATGCCTGCATAACCTCCGCATCTCTTTGGATATTTACGACCGCGGTCCGTGGCGCAAGATTCCCGAGTGCGGCGTGACGTCGCAACTGAAGGATCTCAAGGTGCTGAGAAACTTCACCCTCGAGCTGCCACCGTCGCTACCCATCAAGACACACCCTTCCAACATGCATAACATCGACCCTCTGGAGGACACACCGTTCGAAGTCGTGCGTCGTCCTCCTCTTCGGTATTGGCAGTTCAGCCCTGGAGAAGTGGATCGCTTCTCGTGGGAGACGCACACGAAAGGCCAACAGAGTCACTGTTTTATTACCTTAAACAGAGAGGCGAGACACATCCCGAATCCGTACCTCTTAGACTTCTTCTGAGCGGGGTGAGAAGACAAAGACGGTCAAGATTTCGCAGTGATTGGCTTCTCGTTGATGCAGTTGTCTGCACGGCGCCACCAACAGAGTGCCTCCTGCACCACACGATAGCATCAATTTCGGAGAATGACTCAATCCAGCCGCAGTTGTCTACAAGTCTAGCGGAGGACGCATTTAGGGAATTTAGTCGGTGCAGTTGGTGCACGTCCATCTAGTCACGTCGTACTATCGTTAATTCATAGGCAATATTCTATTGACCCCTATTCCGACTTCCACTCATGTTAACCTCTTTCGCATTGCGCAGATGCTGCGTCGCAAGTCCGGCGATCGCAACACGGGCGAATTATCCTAACCAACACACATGGTAACACAATAGCCAAGAGCTCCTATTAATCTAGCTGGTCAATCAATAATCAACGGCGCGGTACAATGTCTCATCAGTGTGTAACACTACGCCGTACAACAGTGCTGGAATAACTTGATTTTCAGTGGATTTTACATATTTCAATTCCGCCCCAGCGTTACATTGGTTGGGTCCAGTTTAAGTCGGCGAAGCAGGCTGACAGGGTAGGTTGAATTTCCTTTGGTCCATAAGGCGGACAGGCGCGTTAAAGCTGCATCGACTCACCCAAGGCCCCCAACAAACGAGACATCTAGCCGCCTAGAGTAACAGCGCCGTAACTCTTCTTTGCACGAGGAGCGATATTAATTTCCTCATAGAGACTCCGCTGCCTGGGCGTTGGCGACTATTGTCCAGTGACATGTCAGATAATCAGAGGAGTAGAGGTTGCCATCGCGTCGGGGCGATCACAAGCCCAGACACGGCCGGGGTGGTGGTGGTGGTGGTGGTGGTGGTGGTGGTCCGCCAGGATGAAGGACAAGGCTGTGATCCTTATAAGCATGCTAGTTTCTCATGTCCTACCAAGAATGTCATTATTTTCGTTACGCTAGATATTTACCGAGTTATGCGACGATAATAAAAAATGACGCTCGAGACAGTCGTCTCGCTACCCACACCCCCTGACCCGGCCCGGCTGCGAGAGACGGCCAACCTGCAGCTCGGCTCGACCCTCTTCGGGAGGCTGCCGCTAGAAATCCGAGACATGATCTACGCCGAATGTTGGAAGGCGTCCGGGCTCAAGCAGCACGTCTTCATCCAAGATGGCCATTTGACACACTCGCCATGTGTTGTGGCTCCGAACGAGGTTGACGAAAGGCTTGAGGAGTTATACCGTATGTTTCAAGCTCAAGCTAGCTCGCGAGGATCTCGCACCCGCTCCATCGTGTTAGACGGTGAATTGGCCACGAGGTTCTCTTCTTCTTGGCACGAACACTGGCGGTGCGAAGAGGAGATGAAGGAGATAGTGGCATGTACGGATGATGCGCATCAGAGTCACCCACCGCGCTTACGAATGACTCTTTTCATGCCTATCCTGTTGACTTGCAAGAGAACGTGAGTGTTTCTGATTTACACCGTTTACATACCAGGTACCTATCTTCTGGGCCACTTATCTACACCCAAGCCGTCAAACTAAGTACCAGATATGGTAAATCCTACGAAGGTACAGCTAAGGAAGCTCACACATCTCTTATCTAGGTATCTTGAGGCGCGCCATAGCCTCTACGCATCCATAACCCTAGCGTTCACAGACGTAAGTGCGGCGAACAAGTGTTTGGCAGTATCGCCGTCAACAACAGCCTCACAACTGCGCTCTCTCGCCTTCTCGCTAGCCCTATCCATAGATTCGCTGCATTGGCACCGGATGCTCAATCCCGCTGACGACTTCGGGCATACTCCCTGGGTCTCTTTGTGCACCACTCTCTCCAACCTTGTGCGTTTCGGTTCCCTGCGCGAGGTCACGATGCGACTCGGTCTCGCCTCCGTTTTCGATACTCGTCAAGATGGCGAGGGGCACTGGGGATGGTATGATAGATGGCCGCAAGTGCATGAGCGCTGGGCCATGAGCCCCGTCCGCGGCATGCTGGCACGCCGGCTCGTGCTGCAGTTACCGCGGATTGAGCCTTCATGCCGCCGCGCGGACTGGCAGAAGCCATATAGCTATCCTGAGGAAGATGAGTACGACGGGAAGGGCATGCCTTTCCATCGACTCGAGCGCTATGCTGCGCTGCCGCCTATGCAGCGCCTTAAGGACGGCCGCGTCGAGATTCGCATGGATGTTCCGCCATCTCCTTCCTCGCCTCCCCTTTCTACTTCTTCATCCATAGATGGTCGAGGAAGAGCCCGCTACGCTGCTGTTATCGCTGGTCAGACAAAGGGTAGAGAGCGGGACAAGAGCAGGCAGACCAGGTTGCACAAAGTGACTGAGAGCGTAAAGGAGTTAATAGCCGGGCTTAAGACGACATAAAACTTCTTCAAGGCATACACTGGGAGTAGTCAACGAGGCTCGAACAGAGTAAATGCGGTAGGAATCGCTATCGTATCGCGGCCGCTGTCGGATGGATAGGGAAATGCAGAGGGTTATTAGGATAATGATAATGAAAGGTACTAATTCCAATAGGGATGTTAATCATGTCGCGAGCACGCCCTTGAAAGCCCGATATAACTATTTCTTATTCATATATAGGTAGGTACCAATGGGTGGTTTATTCGAGTTAGTTCAAGCAGGTTATGTGTTGGAGCAGAGAGTATTATCTGACAGTCACATCGCTCCTAAAAAGCCGTCCTGGCAATGAGATCTAGCTGTCCTTAGCCTTAATTATTGTTACCCCTCCTCATCAATATCATAGGCGTACTTGTATTATCTGACCTTCACAACCACGGCCGTTCTTCCACCTCTCCTGGCGAGTAAGCTCCTCAAGCTCCTCTAGCTCATCAGAGTATACCAAAACGTAGAATATTCTAGTTAATCAGCAGTGTAAGTAACCAGCATCAACACGGGAAGTACTCAAGAGATTTTTCCTTGCGGATCCAAGCCACTACAAAGCCTGACCAGAAACCTCATGATCCTATCACATAGCAGGAACGTATCGCCTTGTCTCTCCTCTTCCCCGAGATTTTAACAAATCTAGAGTTAGCGACAACGACAACCAGAATACAACGTTAGCCGCTTCTAGACATCAACGCCTTCGATCTTTACTCTGACTTGCATGTAGCTTAGGTGGGGATGTAATCGCAGAGAACCTATACATATCATAGTCTCGGATTATTAGGGACTGACAGATCAGAACTAGCGGTTGTCTATACGCATTTTGCTGGTTCTATGGGTATCAATAGAGGAATAGAAACCGAGTACCATCGCCCATTCCGAATAACCTCGTCGAGTTGCTTGTGAGCATAATTATGAGGAACACAGCTATCCTTCATCACTATCAACCTCACTATCAATCGTCCCGTCCGATTAATCACCCCCAAATGCTCCAAATCCCTCAAAGGCCCCCTCTATCTTCCCGGCGTGCCACACCATCCTACGATTCACTCTCATTGTCATGCGGCTGGTGTGCCTTTGCTTCGGCCAATTTGCTCCGCAACCCAACCTGCAACCCCAGCCTCTGCCTCTGCGGCGGACTCTGTATGTCGGAGTAGGTATTCTTGGACTTGTGCCGGCGTTAAAGTGTCCTCTGGAATCTGGCTGGCGAATTTCGAGGCCATGGCCACCAAATCTGGATCTACCCCCTCATCCTTCTTCTCCTCGTCCGGCATCAAGGGTGTAGTTGCGTGGCCTCCGGTAGCTTTGCGATCGGCAAACTCTCCCTCATACATGCGTTGATACATCTGCATTGCGCTGTGCTGGCTGATATGGCCAAGGTAGATCATGCGATCGATGCGTCCTGGTCGAAGTAGAGCATCGTCAAGCTGGTGGGGCATGTTGGAAGTCATCAACAAGATGCGCCCCTCGCTCGAGGCAACCCCATCGAGAGCATTGAGTAAGCCGGATAGAGTGCAAGTGTGTGGTGGTATTCTCTCCCCGGCGGTGGCTTGGCCTGCGACCCTCTTCTTTAGGCCGATGGCGTCGATGTCCTCGAGAAGGACCAGAGAGGGTGAAGGCAATGATCGGAACAGATTCTCCAACGCCTTATCACCCTGGACCGCGTTTATGTCCAGCATATGCAAGTCAAGTCCGAACGCGCCTGCCAGTGCCATAGATAGCGATGTTTTCCCAGTACCCGGAGGCCCGTGGAGAAGGTAACCTCTGCGATAGGGGATGTTGCGCGACCTGTAATATGCCCTGGTCTTCGGATCGAGGTACTTTGTAATATCCGATACCAGTGTATCTTTGATGTCCTCGTCAAGATGGACCGAGTCCAGGTGTCTGAGTGGCTTCTGGGTTAAAGTATACCACATCGAGGAAGGGCGATAGGACGAATTATTGTACGCGCGAACGGTTACGGTTGACTCCTTCCGGCTCTTTGAGAAGTTGCGGCATGTGTTAAGGAATCTCCTGATGGGTTCTGTTGAGCGACCGAGAGTAGTGATGGTGATGGACATATCCGCGTCCACACTGAAGACATACTCTTCAGGTTGTAGCCTAGGGTCCTTATAGATGCGCGGCATCGGATCCCGAATCTTCTTAATTACAAAGATGCGCCGCTCGTATAAGAACCAGACCGGCTCAAAGGGAACCTGGTACTTAATCTCTCCTCTGTTCCCCTTGGGATATTCTATCCCAGCTCTGATGTTTCTATACTCTCGGTTCTTTAAGGCATGAGCGTCCAGCCAAGTCTGTATCTCGTCATAGAGATCGTCGCCGGCCGGCACTGTGATCGTCGCCATGAAGAATGTCTGGATCCATGCGTACACTTGCGAGCCATATCGTTTGAGAGAGCCGGTAGCAGCGGACGCGAAGCCGAACAGAGCCAGGATGGTCGAGACGCGAGAAAGGTCGATGCTGATATTTTGGGACAAAAGCTTCTTGAGAATCTGGAGAATTTGAGGGGATCGATTGTTGGGAAACGCCGATGCATTCAACGCTCTCGGAGAAGGCGCGAGAGGTTGGTAAGGCATGATAAGGTAGTAAAGATGATGTTGATGACGGACTATTAGTTAAAAGGGAAGTTGACGGTAGTCATAGGGGGAAGTCGGCGTTAGTGAAAAGGGGAAGTCAACGGTAGGTAAAGTGAAAGTGGGCGGAAAGTAAAAGGGGGAGTCGACGGTAGGGGGAAAAAAACCCAAGCAAACAGCTCAAGACAGTGCGGCCAGAAGATTTATAAATCATGCACGCCCATTTACGTCTAGTGATTGACTACCCTCGAGCGCGAAATGAATATTTAACCTGTCTACCTTCTAGGCTTCTAGGCGAATAGGTGTCTAAAGTAACTACCTCGTCTCGAGATTCACCAATTTCTAGATCTGCTAGTATCACCCGTCCTCATTGGCGGATACTCATTTATTCACCTAACTTATCAATGCCTTAGTGTAGCATAATAACGCTATTGCAGTGACTCGTCCAGTCTTTCCTTATTCGCCTTATTGTGAATGCATTAGAGTAAACAGAATGGCGTGCTCCATATCACTCGTAGTGTTATAGCACTGTTAAACAGGTCTGTTAGTAAGTATAGTGTTATATATAACTGACTAGTGGATAGGATACTAATGAAATTCTAGTCTCTCCATGAACGGTACCTTAGGTACCATACCACCGTGAAGCTCTGTGAATGAGCACACTCGTAGGTTCCCCTTTCTGTATTTTCAGAGAGAGTCAGAGAGAGAGAGAGCAGGAAGCCTTGTAGATAATATCATTAAGCTTAGGTAGTAAAGCAATATATACGAGCCTGATTCATAACCCTATTAGCAGAACCCAGCGGCAAAGAACCGACTCCCATCAGAGATAAACCGGGATCGCCATGATGACCGAACGCCTCAATTTACAAATTCGTGAAAGGCTCCGCTCGGCAACATAACGCCTGGAGGTTAGAGCCTCGTCGGGCTTCATCACGCGCCGCTAGCCCTGGCAATACGCCCTCATTGCTGATATCCTGCCGTAGAACGCCTGTGCCCCAGACTCCGCCCGATTAGAGGCGACCGCTTCGGGACCATCTGTGAGCCAAAGTACATTTAAGTAGCCTCCTCGCCAACCCTTCCTCCCAGACCAAGCCCCCCTCCCAGATTCCGCATGTGGACCTCTCTCAGTCTGCCCACCCAATGCCGTCGCAGCAACGGCGTCATCTTGACGAAGACCATTGCCTTGTTCTCGTCCGTCAGCGCCTTTTCGGCAATCTTAAGCTGCAAGTCGGCATCTTCGTCTGCGAACTCGCGGAAGAAAATCTCCACCGCCTGCTCTGGCCATCTCGGCGGACTGCGGGCCCTTAGGGCTTCGGCAAGGGACAAGATACCATCCTCGATGAGCCCCATAGGGTTGAAGGAGGGGTGAAGCCCAAGTGGGGCCGAGGGGGTTCCAGTAGGGGGAGGGTTAGATGAAGAGGATGGCGTGTTAGTGGATTGCTGGGTGTAGAAATTGGATGAAAAGCGCGACGGTCTGCCGCGGCGCTTTTCTGGGTAACCGGGACTCGAGTTGGGGTTAGGTCGTTTTTGCGCTTGAGTGTTGGGCACGTGCTCGTCAGGTGGAGTGAGCGCGCTCGGATTTGCGTTGATAGATGTCCGGGGTGGGATCGTTGTTGACGATGGTCTCTGCATAGGCTGAGGGATAGTAGGTGTTGGCATCGGTTGGACTGGTGGTGGTGCCTGCTGTATAGGGTTTTGTGTAGGTGTCTGGGTGTATATGCTCGCGTCGAGCGAGGGATCAATGACTGTTTGGTCTGCGGTGCTTGGCCTCGCCGACAAGGTGCCGTCGGGATTCCTACGCCGCGGCTTCATGATGCGCTTCGGGGCGCCACCAGAACCCACGACATCAGGGAACAGGATCTCCATGTATTCTTCGTGGTCGAACGGGCGTCCTCTAAGCGCTTTTGACAATGGTTCTCTCTGTAAGTCGCGGCGGTTAGCATCCATCAGTAAGTCTAAACGGAATCCAATACATTTATTGCCTACCTCGAAGTGTCTCCTCCAGGCTTCCTCGCTTGCGGTAACCATCTTAGTGGTCGGGTTGTATAGGAACTCGGGGTCCTCCCTTAATCCTCTCCACATGCGGAACTTCTTGCGCGCATTGTCGGCCTTGTTGATGAGGTGGCTCTTCTCGGGATATGCGCCGTGCTTGTCGCGTAGGGCAATGGCGGCGCGCTCCCAGGCGCCCGACTTGAAGCTGTGGTTCTCCTTGTATCCCATCTGCATAGACTCGCATAGTGACCTGAAGAAGGTCTCCTCGTAGGCCAAGTTCCAGCTGAATCGCGGGGTTCGTCTGTCGGCATTGCGCCGCGAGCTTCGCGTGCCAGTGACCTCGACATCGTCGTCCGACATGATGACGGGTCGGCCCCAACCTGTTCGTCTGTGTCGGCGCAATAGGATTAGGATGGGCTATTCCGATCAGGCGAATGAAGGAGCTGTTATCGCTGAGCAGTTGAGATGTAATGCTGCTGTTGCTTATCGATGAGAGCTCGTCCGAGGTTGTCGCTGGTCAATACGGTAGACGGTAAGAAATTATGAGGTTGGGAATCAGTTTCAAACGGTCGTCGAAAGAATAATCGGTGGCTGGTGGCGTGAATAGTCACGTGCCTATGGTGGCTTTTTAAGTCCAATCCGTTTCATTGGATCGTACGGAATAGAATACCGTTAATATCATTAAATACATATCTACACATTTATATGTGGTTAACGGAGCTATTCTTAAGACGTATGTCTAAGGGAGGTATAAAAGGAATTAGACGCGAAATGTTATAGACTCGCTGTTCATTTTCTAAAAATATTGTAGAGACCATTGAGAAAAAATACTATAGTAGTCTACCTCCTGATTCTTTAAATCCTAATAAGGGGATTGGTACTCCGTACAGTGACACATTCTAATTCCTCAACTTCATCCCAGGTCACGGTTAAATAGGTACGTACCGAAGGTTATCGATAACAGAGGATCCTTCGCTACGACTTGACTCGATTTATTGGACAAGACTGACTCTTAAATTCTGTACATCTTCATCATCTTCCACTTCCTCACCCCCAAACAACTCTGGACGACAAGAAATCTTTCATAGACAAGCTTCTTCTAGCGTTGGCTTCTCATTTATACGACAAACCTTTTGACTCACATAATGTTTGTTCTTTCTTTTCTATTTGCTATTTTCCTCTCTAATCATACCTACAAGGTATTCATATTACTCGCAAATCAAACAAGGCAAGGATCTATTGATCTGTCATAGGTACGAAGTACCCACGTTACCTACCATACATATGTATAAACCCTGCGCCGCTCTCGAAACGCCCCGGAATCTCCGTTCGAGGACTTACGATTGGCTCCTCAAAAGATTCCAGGCCAGGGGACGCTCCGTTTTATGTGTCTGGACTTTGTCGAGGAATACGTAACCTTCCCCAAGTGTTCAAGATCTCCACGTACAATGGGTGCTAAACTCAGGCCTTTGTCGAGATTAGGTACCTGTTTGATCTTTAGGACATGCATCTCTTGACCAACAATAGAAGGGTTTGTCTTTTGTCTGATACCTCTTCTCCAACGTATAACCTGCTACGCTGATTTTGTAGGTTTTCATTGTCAGTCAGGTCAACCCAGCCTGTCATTGTCTTCGCGTCTGTCCTTCTGTCACATCGGTACCAGGATTGAATATCAGCCGGTACTGGTTACGATGGGATTCTAGGTGACTGCGTCGATGTTCGGCACTTCCTGCAGCCTCTGTCGGCAGATATCACAGTCCCAATGGTCCTGGCGTAGGCTACACCATTGAGGCGCAAAATTCCCCAGAATTCGTTACGGGGGCCCAAGCCCCTGCATTAGTCTCCGGAGCTTCATGACCAGTGACCTTCATCTACCCGCTGACGACTCAGGCTCTTTATTACGACTCCGCCTGCCCCTTTTTGAATAGCCCCCACAGGCTATGCCACACCACTCGTCTTGAATGATTCCTGGTGGATCTTGTTTCGATTCTCGACGGGGAACATGACGACGCAGGCCCTATTCGAGTCAAGCACACAGCCGTCCATCTGGCACTCGAGACAGAATGCGCATCATATCCATGATCGACCTTGGCTAGCTTGGCTAGAGCTTGTTTCTGATCTCCACGCAGATCGAATGATGGTCTGCCGGGGTTGATCCCTACACCCCTTTTCGCCTCTGTTTGTCGACGCTTCAAAAGCAGAGCTCTTGGCACTCAGCTCTCGTCTTGCTTCTCTTTCCTACACTTCAACTCACATGAGGTTCGTTGTCTGAGACAACTTTCATTCAGCGGCTACTTCTTTTCGCCTTCCTTTCTTTTCGGTCTCTCACTGCTTGCTAGTGCTCTTAGGCTTCACCTTCTTTATAAATCCTTCCAACTCTTAACCGACCTTCCCTGGTCAAACCACCAGCTGTGGTTGGGTTTCTTCACCGTTACTACTTCTCTCATTCAGCCCACCTGGTGTGGTGACACATTATTTTACATTCATTTCTCTTCTTTCAGGTGACACTTGCAAGATGCAGTCCTTCGCCAAGTTGCTTCTCCTTTGTGGGCTCTTAGCCCTAGCTTCCGCTTCTCCAGCCAAGATTCAAAAACGAGGCGTGTACAAGGTGGAACGTGTACCGAATCCGAACTATACTGGTCGCAATGGCCCTCGAGCTCTGCTGAAGACGCTCCGGAAGTACCGGATGCCGATACCAGCCTCTGTTGCAAATGCCGCCCAGCAGCAGAGTGAGATGATCACAAAAAGGCAACAGCAGCGCAAGAAGGGGAAGGGGAAGGGTCGCCATGGTTCGAAAGGGGGTGCTGCCGCCTCAAACGGTCAGGCTACGGGGTCCGCCGCTAACGGAACCGGCCTCGTGACGGCAACCCCTGAAGCCAACGACGTTGAATACCTTTCTCCCGTTAAGATTGGCGGACAGACTCTGAATCTCGACTTCGATTCCGGTTCTTCTGACCTGTGGGTCTTCAACTCGCAGCTTAGCCAAGCCGCAACCCAGGGCCATACCGTGTTTGACCCAACTCAGTCCAATACGTTTTCTCTTATGCAAGGTGCTACGTTTGAAATCTCTTACGGCGACGGCTCGGGTGCAGCAGGCAACGTTGGCACGGATACTGTGGACATTGGTGGTGCTACTGTCACTCAACAGGCTGTAGAATTAGCAACCGCAGTCTCTCAGTCTTTTGTCGAGGACACTTCCAACAATGGTCTGCTTGGCCTCGCCTTCAGCTCGCTCAACACTGTCCAACCACAACAGCAGAAGACCTTCTTTGACAATGTCATGTCATCACTCGCCGAACCCCTCTTCACTGCTGATCTCCGCGCACAAGCAGCGGGAGCTTATGAGTTCGGTCGTGTGGATACCAGCAAGTTCACGGGCGACATGACGTGGGTTCCTGTCAATACGACAGACGGCTTCTGGCAGTTTACGAGCGAGCAGTTCGCTATTGACGGCGGCGAACCCCAGACTTCTACCGCCGGTGCGCAGGCCATTGCTGACACTGGCACCACTCTTCTTTTGGCCGACCCTGCAGTGGCACAAGCATACTATGCCCAAGTCGACGGCGCTGTAGACGACGAGCAGCAAGGAGGATTCACGTTTCCCTGCGACGCACAGCTACCCGACCTTCAGCTGGATGTCGGCGGTAACATGGCGACAGTCAAGGGCACCGACATCAACTTCGCGCAAGTCGATGATCAGAGTAGGTTCCTAAATCATATCAGCCCCTAGTATCTCACTAACAAGTCACAGCTTGCTTCGGTGGTCTACAAGCCACGCCGGCTGGTTTGCAGGTGTACGGTGACATCTTCTTCAAGAGCAACTTCATCGCTTTCAACGGTGGTAACAACACGCTCGGGTTTGCACAACACGTCTAAGCATACCTGCTATTTGTAACCATATGTATACCCCTTTGTTTGTTCGTCAGTCGCGGACACCCAATTGTATATACTAGAGAAATTCATTCGTAAAGGAATATATTAGGATATAGTAGACTAGGAGGATTTACTGGAGACCATGGGATTCATTCGGCCTGACATGGTACATGTACATACCCACACATTTTAGAGAAGCATTCACAACTGCAACGCTGCACATGATCTCAATGCAAATTCCGAACTTGAACGCGAACATGAACCGTGCTCTCACTGGGACGAGAAAGTTGGTAGGAGGGATTGAACACTCTTTTCATATACTACTCACTCCCCTCAGAGCATTCAAGCCAACGAGCAATGAATTTGGCTTTGCCTACCTACCTACCTACCTACCTACCAGGTACCTAGGATGTAGGTATTCTACTACTCACCTTGTAACAATCATATTTCCCTTGTATTAACACTAGGTCGGGGGGGAGGGGAATCATCGCAAGTACAAATCATGTACTGGTTGGGATTATTGGTAGCTCGAGCTACTCAGTGATGAGTTTCATGTCAAATTCACGACACATAAAACACACCTACGACGCGGTCTCGCCGCAGTGAGGCCTTCATTGGCGCCTACTTACGTAACTACTCCCCCAGTACTACTATGTAAGATGGAATGGTTAAAGCAACTGGCTGGTAAGCGATACCTGCCGTAGCTTAGTTGCTTACGAGGTCTCCTGCTTCGACGACTTTCTACGTGGCTACTAGGATATAAACAGTCTACAACCCCTATGTGAAATGATCATCTATATCATGTTCTCAATGCTGGCTTGCAAGCAGCAGTATAGATTATACAAGCCACTTCTTCCTCACACACTGATGAGCCGACTTGCTTCTTCCAGTCGGCTTTGGCTGGCGACGACAGTAATAGAGACGCCGGAACCCGATCCTCCCGGAGGCGCAGGCACTGAGCCGAGTAAGAGAAAACTGCGCCGCCGAGGTTAGCGCCCGTGTCGCTTCCACTCAAGAAGGTATAGATACGATAGGACAGCAGTTCACTTATTCTTACAAGTGCTCGCAGCTGTGAGTTGGTACCTTAGGAGGTAGGTAGTCAAGTCATTGATTATAAATGCTTCATCACATTGGGTTCCCTACGCCGAAAGAGGAGGGCCATTCAACTTGATGGTCTCGGTTCCGACGTAGCAATCACACCCGGGGCCCTTTTCATACGTGAGTACCGGCACGGCGTATTAAACTTGTAGGGCGTGAATAGATGTCTAATGGTCCACGACAACCCTATCATCAAAGTGAACGGGACTTCCATCAGCTTTTGAGGCTAGTGTTCATTAACTACCATAGATGCACGTAGTAAGCACGGCCTTGTATCGCGAGCCCTTCTCGTCGGCGAAGTTATTGAGACAGACCTAGATCTCAGAATCGTTTCACATCGGCCGAGCTCTGAGCGCGATACAACTTTTGTTATTCTGTGAAGACTTACTGTATCCAATCGTCTATGGGCAACGTGAAAGTTATGTGGTAGGTAATATAAATTAAAGCTAAGTTGTTGGGGGTTTGTTTGGTTCAATGTCAGGTCTTCGTCGAAATTTAAAGCGATAATAACCCTGAAAATGGAAGCTCTCGTACGTACAACTATCCGATTCGTTGGTTGGAAGAGACGCTAAAGTACGAAGTACTATGTAGCCAACTGAACATACCGAGTTGAAGCTGTAGGCGGCGTCCAATTACGTACAGAATACCACCTAGACAAGCATCAGCTAGCGAGGCTTGATACCGTGTGCATCGCGTAGGCTATAGTGTAGGATGGTGTGAAGACGGAGTCGTTTAACATATAATTCGTTCCATTAATGAAGTGTCGAAGTTGTGTACGTTGACATAGTTAAAAAGCCCAGTTCTCTTTCTACGCGTACAACCAGAGCGCATAATCTTTAACAGGTAACTAATATTTATCCGTAGTACCTATGGAGATCATCTACGTATTCATTCAGGTCGCCAGTCTTCCGAAGTCGGATGAAATCATTGGTATTTGCGCGCGTCCGTAAAGTACTCTAACAGATCAGGTACAAGATCCAGTTTGAGCTTGGCGAGCTGACCCCCCCCCCCATCTTCGCCATCCCTTACCTCTTGTGCCGGTGGTCAGTGGTCACCTGCATCGCGAACGGTCGTCCTCCTCGATTATGCCTAGCCAGCCGTTGACATAAAAAGTTTTATGAGCTAATCTAGGCTAATGCGCAGGAGTATGGGTGAACCTGGTTCTCGTGAGAAGTTGAAAAGCACATGCGACGTCCGTATGATTTGGTACCCTACTACTTCTAAGGCCAAGTCGAGTCCGATTCGTTCAAGATCTCAGATGTAGGGAACCTACCGAATGCAAGACCATCCATTCAGGCGGAAACCACCTGCGATACGACGCATGCGAGTAACCTACCCCTTTCGTCTTCTGTATAGGTGAAGAAGCATCGACAGGTGAAGATATAGAGCACACCACTTCCGCAAACAAATATACTTGCCTGGATCTACCACGGCTGCAACTTGCATATGCCCCGGGTCGGTTATAACATTGCCCCTCTAGTTCTGCATGAATTTTCTATTACCTCATAACAGATCTAATTCTTCCAAAATCTTCGGTATTGGTCTTGACTCTATTCCTAACTCGAGAATCCTTGTACAAACTAGATGCTTAACAGGAACTTCACCCGTGCTACGTTTTGCTCTCTGCCGTAGCTCTGAATAGCGTGGGGTTCAGTGAGAGGTGCCAAGGGATGGTTAAGGGTTCCTGGCTAGGTACCTCCCAGCTTTTGTTAGCGCCTATGTACGGAAGACCTGGGTGTAAAGGTGGGAGGGCGTACACAGATCTCGGCGCTGGTAGGTGTAGGTTGTACGAAAAGGGGAAAAGATGATCAGCACTTATTTGTAAGAAGTAAGCTGTGCGGAGGTCTCATCGGTCCACGACCCTGTAGACTGTTCTTCCATCGTACCGCCGAGGCTCTAGAAGAGCTATACCGTTGCAACGGCGGGTATACAGGGCTCGATCATCACAGGCTTTCCCTGCCTCGGACCCTCGGACCAGGTTTCTCAAATTATCATTACGAGTTATCAGATCCGTCTAAAGTTATCTGATCCGCTCCGTGTGGAGAAGAAGTGCGTTGGTGTCATTTGGTTCCCCATTAACGGCCCTCCCCCCAAAGAGATGGTCTTCTAATTCCGAAAAGGAATGTTGCTTCAAGTGAGCTACGTCGGTCACCATTCTCTCGTACCTGTGATATATCCTGTAATAGATCGTGGGACGAACCAGTTGCCGTTGTCGGCAAGAATGGAGACAGGTATGGCACCATATCATGTGCACGCTGCATTCTTTCCATCTAGTGCTCTAGGCGTTCGGTGCCTGAGGTTTTTGAATCCACGATCAGCAGACCTGCATTTTGCATAATACTTAACAAGTCCCTAGGGCCCACTCGTTCGAGCCTGCGAGAGTTCACCATTCGATTATAGGTTCAGCTCCAAGTCCTGGCCGCCGAACGAGAAAAGGTCACTGTCGCAATGGACCAGAAGGAGATAGACAACTCGTGTACTGACTCTGTTCACACAGATGAAGGTATCTCGAGTGGCCATCTGACAACTCCACCAACAGATTTTGAGGAAGATGGCCTAACTGCAGAGCAGCTGGGGCAGATATGGAGTTGGAACACTCCAGTTCCTCCGACGTTGGAGGTCTGTATGCACGATCTGGTGGCGGAACAAGCAAACAGAGACCCAAGCCGACCAGCTGTTTACTCCTGGGACGGCGCCTTTACATACGAAGACGTCAATTCCAAGTCAGACCAGTTTGCAGCTCATCTTGTATCCTTGGGTGTGAAGATAGGTTCGATTGTGCCATTATGTTTCGAGAAATCGAGATGGACTATCGTGGCCGTGTTAGCCGTCATGAAAGCCGGAGGGACGTTCGCGTTGATGGACCCGAGTCAACCCGAAGGAAGACTGCGCACTATCGTTGAGCAGACCGGTGCTTCTACTATTGTGACGTCTAAACTACAAGAAGGCCTTGGTCGTCGTATCGCGCCAAACGCGACTCTTGTCCCACTATATGGTGAGCAATTCAGCGGCTATGAGACCTCATCGAGCTTGTCTCCCGTGCCGGCGGTTACAAATCTTTACATCCAATTTACATCCGGCAGCACGGGCAAGCCCAAGGGTGTTGTTATAACGCATGAGAATTACTCTAGCGGGGCGATACCTCGCGCTGACATAGTCGGATATCGTGCCCATTCGCGAGTCCTCGACTTTGCCTCGTATGCCTTTGACGTGTGCATCGACTGCATGCTCTGCACATTATCAGTTGGGGGATGCCTGTGTATCCCGTCGGATGCTGACCGGGTCAACGATCTCAGCGGCGCCATACGGAAGATGGGCGTCAATATGGCTCACATGACGCCCTCGGTCGCCCGTGTTTTGGACCCTGACATTATCCCTTCGCTTGAGGTGCTTGGACTAGGAGGAGAGGCTATATCTGCAGGTGACGCAGCCGCATGGAGTCGGAATACGAAAGTCATTAACGCGTACGGTCCTTCGGAATGTACCGTCGGCTGTGCTGTTAATGGTGATGTCGGGGCTGAAAGCAAGAAATCGCACGTCAGCATCGGCAGGGGCGTCGGAGGGACATTATGGATAGTTGATCCATCCAATCACCACCGGCTCATGCCAGTAGGCGCAGTTGGCGAGCTTCTAGTTGAGGGGCCTATAGTGGGACCTGGATATTTGAACGATCCCGAGAGGACGGCACTAGCATTCGTCGAGGATCCCAGGTGGCTCCTTGCTGGAAGCTCTCAGCATGAAGGGCGTAGGGGGCGACTGTATAAGACTGGCGACTTGGTGAGATACGATTCGGATGGCACGATCATTTTCGTGGGCCGAGGTGACCAGCAAGTAAAACTGCGTGGCCAGCGTATCGAACTTGCTGAGATCGAGTACAACATGCGAGATAAACTACCGCCGGGGACTCGTGTCGCTGCTGAGGTCATCAGACCAGGAGGACCCGCTGGCGAACCGACATTAGTTGCGTTCATAGCAGAACGAGCAGGCCTCGTGTCGGAGTCTGAGTCTCTTCTAGGATCACTATCTGCCCAGGTTCTAGATTCCCTCGCAGACATGAATAAAGCTCTTTCGGATCACCTCCCGATATATATGGTTCCGGCAGCATACATTCCGCTACAGATTATGCCCCTGCTAGTATCAGCAAAGACGGATCGCAAACGACTCCGAGAATTAGGACATTCGCTGAGCAGAAAAGATATTGCCGGATTCGCCGCGGCCACGGTTCCAAGGAAAGAGCCCACAACTGCGACAGAAAAGAATCTCGCCCAATTATGGGGTCAAGTCCTCGGTCAGGAGGTTGAAGTCGGCGCCCACGACAACTTCTTCACCTTAGGAGGTGATTCTCTTCGCGCCATGAAATTAGTAGCTCAAGCAAGGACACTAGACATATCGCTCACGGTTGCTGACATCTTTGCCAACCCCGTGCTGTCGGATATGGCCCTTGTTGCGAGACCTAGCTCCGGCGAAACGAATGTCGAGATTCCACCATTCTCACTTCTTAACAATCAGTGGTCCGAAGATTCTGCTCGAAGAGACTGTGCTGCGCTCTGTGAGATCGACCCGTCGAGGATTGAGGATATATACCCGTGCACACCTTTACAAGAAGGTCTCATGGCTCTGTCTGCTAAAGTCAGCGAAGCTTATGTAGCACAGCGCGTGGTAGAACTCACAGATGAGACGGCAGCGCAGAACCTCGCAAAAGCTTTTGAGTTAGCATCTGCGGATTGTGTAATTCTCCGGACGAGAATCGTGCAAGTTCCAGGCCACGGACTAATGCAAGTAGTTGTCAAAGATGACTTTAATTGCAAGTGGCTATCTGGGCAGAGTCTCGACGACTATTTGGTGCAAGATCGGAGCGATCCGGTTCAACTAGGTAAACCCCTAATGAGGTACGGGGTAGTCGTCAGTGAGAAAACGTCAGGCAAATCGCATTTCGTCTTGACAATGCATCATGCTCTCTACGATGGATGGTCGATGCCACTAACAGTTGAACGTGTTAATCGGGCATACAATCATCTTTCAACTAAACGACCGGCAAAGTTCAAACATTTCATCAATTATCTCATCAACATGAACCGTCGGGAGTCTGAAAGCTATTGGCGAGAGCGGCTAGACGGTGCAAATGGCGAGCAGTTCCCTTCCCTCCCCTATTCGGGCTACCAGCAGCAAGCCGATTCCCTTCTAGAACACTACGTACACACCGGCAAATCCACCACCGGGATGACGATTGCAACCATTATCCGTGGAGCTTGGGCTCTCTTGGTCTCGAATTATACGGCGTCGAACGACGTAGTATTTGGCGAGACGCTTACCGGCCGCAACGCCCCGATTCCAGGGGTAGAACAGATCGAAGGACCCATGATTGCTACGATACCAGTCCGAGTAACTATTAATCCTGACGCCACGGTTAAAGAGTACTTGCAGGAAATTCACGACCAATCCGTCGCCGGGATCCCGCATGAGCACTTCGGGCTGCAACATATTAGGCGCCTAAGCGCAGATGCCCGAGAAGCCTGCGAGCTGAGGACGGGCCTGGTATTACATCCTAGCACCGATGCAGAGACAGGTACTTGCAGCGATGAGCAACCAGCAGACAGTTTTGTTCCCGCCGGCGACGCAGAGGCAGCTCAGGAGGCACTCAAGTTCAACACATACGCTCTGATGTTGGTGTGCTCCCTAGATTCACAGGGCTTCTTGATAATGGCGAGTTTCGACTCTAAGACTGTGACGAGCCCGCACATGGAAAGAATGCTTCACCAACTGGGGCGAATTACACAGCAGTTCATCAAGGACCCGGGCACTAAATGCGGCCACCTTCAGCTGCTTACCGATGAGGATATGTCTGAGCTCACCCGCTTGAGTCATGTGGGTGCAAAAAGCTCAGCTATAACTTCTTTGCTCCCGGCAGGCTGCGAAGTATCCGAGGCGTGGGTTGTTGACCCGGTTGATCCACAACGATTGCTCCCTCCCAATGCCGTCGGAGAACTCCTAATACGGTGTTCAGGCGACTCTGGGCTGGAACACTTGCCGGAACCCAAATGGGCTGATCAGAATGATGACAGCCAATTTTATAGAATTCGTAGGCTCGCGAAGTTTGACGAAGACGGTTCCATAACTCTCGTTGAACGGACGAGCCCTGCGAAAACGTCAACTGTTAATTCGCGCCAAAAGCGTGTGTCGGCCACCTCGGCAAAGCAGAAGAACCTACAACAAACATGGAGTCGGATATTAGGGATCCAAGAAGATGAAATTGGATTAAACGACAGCTTCTTTCAACTCGGAGGCGACTCGATTGGGGCTATGAAGCTCGTGTCGGAGCTTCGAGCCAAGGGGCTAGAGCTAACTGTACCCGAAATCTTTAAACATAGAACATTGTACGATATGGCGAAGATCCTGAGAGAAAGCACACAGGTGGCGACCGAGTCGAGCGAGCTGCCACCATCACCATTCTCATTGCTCGACGTCTCAGACGTAGAAAAATTCATCGTTGAAACTGTCCAGCCAAATCTCGTCCAGGGCAATCATATAATCAAAGATATAATTCCGGCGCGGCCGCTTCAGCAAGTCGCAGTTAGGGGCACGACTCAGCTCCCTCGATTCTCCGCGCGATATGAGCTATTCCACCTTGACGGGCGCGTCGACAAGGAAAGACTATTCAGAAGTTGTCAGGAGCTGGTCGCTCGCAACGAAATTCTACGGACGGTCTTTGTAGAAAGTGCAGGGAAATGCTTCGGGATCATTCTAGAGGAGCTGAAGGTCGCAATCGACCAATACGAGATTGAAGGAGACTTGGCCTCGTTCGCTCACAAACTGTGCGACGTCGACGTCCAGACCAGAATGCCTCTGGGTTCGGCTTTCGTAAAATTCATCTTCGTCCAAGGCGAGGGCAGCCAGAGCTGCCTCATCTTACGTATCTCCCATGCCCAGTACGATGAAGTATGTCTCCCGGGACTCATACGCCAGCTTGCAGCACTATACGACGGTGCGCCTACCGTCGAATCCGTCCCGTTCTCGTCTTTCGTATACCATGTCATGGAGAAAGGCATCCCGCAAAGCATTTCTTACTGGCAGGATCTTCTGGACGGCAGCTCGCTCGCGATCCTTCGTCCGGACCTACCCCTGACTTCTAGAGTCCCTGCGGCCATTACCCGAACGGTTGATATATCAGCGCGGCTGAAGGACATAACAGTCGCGACTCTCCCCACCGCCGCGTGGGCTCTATGTCTAGCCCGTCTCCTCGAGACGGACGACGTCGTCTTCGGCGAGGTCGTAAGTGGCCGAAACATCGACCTGCCGCACGCAGACACTGTCATGGGGCCGACGTGGCAGTACGTGCCTGTGCGCGTCAAGTTCGAGGGAGGATGGAAGGCCATCGACCTGCTGCAATATGTGCAGCACCAGCACATCGCCAGCGCGCAGCACGAGTGCATGGGGCTTGCGGAGATCGTGCGGGATTGCACCGACTGGGAGGCGGACGTGGATTGGTTTGACTCGGTCGTGCACCAGGACGTGTACCATGTGGAAGAGCTCAAGTTCGGAGGCGACGACGCGACTTGCCGCCTCGAAACCGTGTACCCGCACCTCGAGCCGCTGCGTGAGTGGAAGGTGCAGGCGTTTGTCAACGGGGACAGCTTGACCCTCGAGATCGTCACGTTCCGGGATTGGATCGGGGTCGCGGCGAAGCTGCTGGACGAACTAGAGAAGATCATGGACATCTTGGTGAGAACGCCGAACGAGCTAGTGCTTGACCATACACTGTCTTGATAACTTAGTCGTTCCTTAACTAGAGGTTGGAATATATTATGTTGGATATCCCTACTCGTGTCATAGTACTTCATGTGGAATGGTGGCATGGACTGCTGCCCCTGGGCATATACAGTACCTACCTACCTAGGTACCTAGGTATGTATTGAAGCGATATAAAACGATTCAATTTTTTTTTTAGTAGCGTATGTACTGAAATCAGCTTTACTGTGCTCTTGAGATTCACACTTTACGGTCATTGCGCGAGAAGACGAGCGGGTGACGAACACCTTGGTCGGGACAGCCTTATACTTATCGATCGTGTTGTGAACCATGTTGACGATGGAGTTGCTATCGCCCTCGCTATTGCAACTCCCAGCAAGTACCGCTGAGAAGCGACTCAGGGTAGATGACAATGAAGTCCTTCTGTCCCGCTGTTGTATTGCTGCGCCGTGCCTGTACAGGAGTGGATAGCTACAATGATAACTGGATTGTCAGCCAACGTGTTCGGCACGCAGATATACAGTACAACTTCGTACTGGACGGGTTAGCGCCGAAATCCTGTCGCTTGTTCCAATGAGGATCAAGTCTGGAGAAGAGGCGGCTCCTCCATTGGCATTGCGCTCGCGGCGACGACCAACATCAATACCCCTGAGAACTGAGAGAAGAACTTCATGTTGGAATTGCTTCTTTCTGTTCATCTAGGAGTCGATTCTTAAATCTTTGCTATTGTGCTCCCTTCTACGAGTTCCAGTTCCAGTTATTTTTAGATAATGTATGTAGATACCAATACCTTACCCCCTGAGCTTGATTCTGGCCTGAAAATAATCGTTCCTAAACATATTTAGTCTTCCCTAAGCTGTCTTCAGCATTATTGATGGTGTAGGAACTTCGCCATCTCTCAGATTCTGTGTGGAAAGGGTGGTAACCAAAGAGTGGTGATCAACGTTCCGTTACCAATCGTCTGTCAGTATACGCCTCCTTGGCGCAGCAGAGCCTGCGCATGAATGTGAGCGGCTCATGGCTAATGACGACGTAGGAATACTGAAATTGCCGGTGGCGACGCGCTGCTGGATACGGCTAACCAATTGCAACTCTAGAATGGATCACCATCCTTGAGGCCCTATCGTCTCGTCATCTGAAGCGGTATGAACCGTTATATTGATTGCGACGCCATACTGCTAGATATGTCCGTGTTTTAACAACAAATTGATCTTAGAATTAACTCATCGCATGTTTCTAATTTCAATCAAATGCGATTCTATTTCCTCTTCTAGTTCCTCCATCTGATCAGCATCGCATGATTGGCAGAGTCCGAAACAAAGACTGGGGATTGACATGCAGAAGAACATCACAGGGATGTTTCAGCGAGTGTGTCTTATCGAGCATATGCATTCGCAGAGTCCCTTTCACTTCACTTCGACGCACCCAACCCTTTCCTTGTGCCGTTATTCATGTCTGATCTTGCTCATGTCTCTGCAACACCTTCAGCTTAAGCGATTATGAAGCGAATATTAGTTACCTGCCGCACCCCCTCAAAGATTAAGACGTATGGTAACGGTATGTATATATTATGACTATCCAATTGATCCGCCACCTGTTTGACTTGTTCTAACCACCACGCGATCAAATCAACTGCGACAATCCAAATAAAACATTTACGCGATAGAGGAGCTCTTATTCTTAAGAAGGGATTAGTTCTTTCGATCGCGAAAACGAGTGGGAGCTTAGAAAGTTACAGATTAATGGTAGGTGGTACTTAGACGTTGAAAGTATCTTTGGTAAGAGCGTATACTGATTGAATATGCGATTTGACGTATAATCAAACGCGCGATTAGGTGCGATCTAATACGTAAGTTTAGAAACGAGTATAGACCTACTTAGATTTCAATTGATCTAATCTGCAATTCATTTGAACGCGATTTGGTTGCGTAAACGTTGAATAAGCGTTGAAGATACCTTAACAGAGTGGCGGGTCAACTATGGATAACGTTATCGAATCTTCTAAGCTTACATGTAGGTACTTACTAGGTGATAAATGATATTGAGGATCTCATACTTTCGACACCGTAGGTCGTAGTGTTCTAGGAGCAAAGTGGTACGCAGTGGTATTGAAGCAGCTGCTAGAGATTTTACGTCTTCACAAGTCTACGAGACCTAGCTTTCTATTGGATCTCCGAATAGGAGGCTTCCAAAAATACTTTCATTTTGTAGTGCTCCTCCACGCTTCTAGTTAATATTTCTCAGATGACGTTCAAGATCCCAGACAGGTGATTCTTAGAATATCTCTTTTTTTGATGAGGCTATAATATAGGTATATATAATGTTAGGCAGGTTCTTTGTCCATGCCAAAAATAATCACAGGTATCGAATAATAACCAAGCTCAAGCGTGTTGGTAGTCTGAAGCACGCACCCTAAATCAAACCCGGCCCGTCGTTGAAATATTAAACCAACCATTGACGGTACCCTCTGAACGCCATGCAAACGAAGTTTTAACTCTTGCTGATTATGCCTCATTATATTCTCGCATAAGACGGCTTGCTGTCGGCTCTAGCCTTCCTGCTCCTGAAGGTATCTCGGTAGTTATAACGCTCGTACGTGCCGAAAGCGTAGAACGCAACTCCGACGACTAGCCAAATGCTAGTGAGGACCAGGCCTACCGGGAAGATTAAGATGTTGACTCCTGGCAGAACGAAGGCAACCTTGCCGTCGTGCATCTGCGTAGTGATGTTGTCGACCGCCAGCGAAGCGAGTGAAAAGTCCGACATGACGACTTCGTTGGAGAAGATACCGTTAACAAAGGCGGCCTCGTTGGCAGAAACATTTGTGCTGACAGGCTGATTTGCCGCGTTCTTCGCCGATAATATAACGGTAGGCATCACCAAAGCTTCTAGTACACCCCTATTGAATTGTAAGTATCTAGGACATTGAATACAACATATAGAATAGGCGTTTTGATCCTTACATTGTCATAGGTTGTGCCATTTGGTCCTTGTCTATTTGACCAACAATCATGGATGCCTGGAGGAGTGCAGGGGTGGAGCTCTGTCGCTTGACCACATCTCGGGCTTGCACACCCTGACTCGTCAACGAAGCGGAAGCACCCTTATATTGAAGCCCGACTTGAATATTCTCTGGGGGAATGCCCTCGAAATCTCCAAACGGTGCTGATATTTGAAAGAGGCGTACATCGGCCATGAAAGTGCCGGCGTTCGTGTCGAGGCTGAATAGATTGTAGCAGACAGATGCCCCCGAGGGGTTTGAGGCAGCAGTGAGCGAAGCTAGAGCGCTCATACAAGCCGCCGTCGTGTCCGTATTCCACTGGGTCATGTTCGAGGTGTCGGTCTGCCGCCGTTGTAGGGAATCGCCATCCGCATCCTCTAACCTCACTTCCAACATGGTCCCACGCGGACCTAACATTCCTCCCATGACAGGGTGCACACTAGCAAGCGCCGATGTGGCAAGCAACGATGCTAGAGCTGTACTTATTCCGACCATGTTGGCGATATTCCTTCTCTGTATTATATATTCAAATAAAGTGTATGTATATTCAAGGTGAATGTTCCGGCCGGCGGTCGAAAGAAATGTAGTATTGGTAAAGAGCGTCTGGAACCTGTCCGTCTAATAATTGCTCGACTTAGCTGTAAGCGGAGACACAGAGAGTGGTGATCGAATTAGAGATGGGAAGAAAAGAGAAAAAGGAGAAAGAACTTGCCCACTGAGAGGGAAAAGCGGCTATGTTTTGTTTCGATCAACGAGCTAGCATAGTCACGGGAAAGGGGAGGAAAGGAAACAGACTGATATCAGCTCGATACCTCAGGACGGACACCATGAGACAAGGGGCCCACACGAAGAGAACCCCCAAGACCGATCAATAAGCATGACGGTGGGTCGTCAAGCGATCTTGTTCGGGCGGTTTGGACAGATCAAGATGCGTGACCCGGGAGATCTCGCAGGGTCGACCACCACAGCCAGGACTCAGGAGGAGTTTTGGACGCGAGGCGTCATGGCCCTTGCAAGTTGTCATACTCCATCTGCGACAACGAGACAACGAGACAACGAGGCTCATGGCCATGACACAGACGTTGGAACGAGGAGTCAAGGACTCAGGACTCGAGACCCAAGACCCAAGACCCAAGAGAGGCCTAAGGGGGGCGTTATCGACGTATCGGGAAAGGAGAGGTTCGAGAAGCAAAGCATTGTGGAGACTAGCGAAGTACGCGTAGCATTGGCTATGTGACGGCGCGAACCCAGCGAATAGGGTAAAGTGCTGAGAAAGGCCAGCATGGCCAGCATTTGGCCTTACAAGAGTCGCGCGAATAGCAGCGCATAATTCTGCTAGAACACGAATTGTGTGCCAATAACCTAGGCCTAGGCCTAGGCCCCCCCGTAGGCAGCGGTAACGGGTAGCGGTCTGACGCTTTGATCGTTCTAAGATTTTGTCGGATCGTCTGACGATGCGACAATGATGAAGAGAGAGGAGGTTTCGAGAGACTGGCGCCAAGGAGATAAAGTGCGTGGCGCTATGACTAATTCAGCCAATCGGTCTTCGCCTAGCTGGGATTCGACTGTTGGCCGGGGCTGATTAAGGTCCATTAGGTGACCCGTTAAAGACTTAAGACACCCAAGACACCCCTGTACCCCTGTCGACACTCATCTCTGACCGAGTTTTGAGGCTCGAGAGCCCTCAAATATCCCTGCTCTTGCGTCGCAGAGCCCTGACAAGCCAAGCACCCCGACGTTAGATGCCGAAGAATGCTGATTGGCCCCTGAGCAATGAAGTCCCCTTCGAGCCTCTCGATTACGTTAGTCCGACTTCCAAGACATCATGCAGGACCTTGTCGATTCTATCATATCATCATAATCATCTCAACAATAGAGATGAACAAGAATCGAGACAGCAAAGAAGTCTACTATACGTACTCCTACAATTCTCATTACAACGAGAGGATTATTCTCTTACTATGCACCGTGACATTGATAGATCAAATGTTTCTCAATTTCTCTCTTGCCCAAGGTTTTTCTTTTTCCTAAGACACAAGTTTCGAGGCTCAGACTCGATCCGACCACAAGTTTTGTTTAATCCTAAGACCCACGATGTTTGATCATTCTTTCTCTCTAGGAGATGAAGGAGACTGCTTAGCCGCGGTGCACTTTTCGTTTGATCCTCCATCTATAAAAGACGAGACTCGTATTCTACGACGACTTTAATCCTCCACTAGACAACACGCGATTCAACTGAATTGAAGGAGGCAGCACTTTTATCCAGTTGCTTGTTATGGGCAACAGGATTGTGCCAAGTGAGGCAGACAACTGTTGGCACCAACAGCTCATGGCGTTTACTGCTAAGTATGGTGGACGGAGTAGTCTCCAATGATATCTTTAGCAACGTTGGCTGAGTAGCGTGCTCCTTGTTACGATTCAGAGGGCGTTGTCATAACTAGCTCCCTTCGAGCAAGGCTGATAGGGCAAGCGATGGTATTTGTCATCCCATCATCTTCATGCGTGACTCACAAGGGTTTCATTGCACCATATCTCTAGAGTAAGCCGTGATGAAAGCGGTGGCATTTTCACTAATCCTACATTGACTTCCCATTGTGAGGATTGGGCGTCCATCTACTGTGACGATTACTCGCGAATCCATCGGTCAAGATGAAGCCCGTCAACGCCGCAAACACAGCCTTAATAATTATCGACGTGCAGAATGGTTTCTTGCACCCGACGCACTGGGGGCCAAGCCGCAGTACGCCGGAGTGTGAGGATAACATCATACTCCTGCTAAACGCAGCGCGGGAACACAACAAGGAGCAGGGCGAGGACGTGGGAAGGCAATCGCGCACGGTGACCATTTGTCATGTCCACCATCACAGCATCTACCCGAGCTCTGTACTCTACCCCGGAGCTCAGGTTGAGGTAGACGGTCAAACTCTTGACGCTGTACTACCACAATCATTCGCACGGCCGAAGCCTGACGAGAAAGTCTTCATCAAGAACGTCAACTCGTCCTTCATCGGCACCGAACTGGAAAGCTTTCTCAAGAGCCAATAAGTTAGGCAGCTCGTCATCATCGGCCTGACGACGGACCACTGCGTTAGTACGACTACACGAATGGCAAACAATCTAAGGGTTGTGTCTGCGACGAGGCCAACTGGTGAGCTTGACGAAGGAGACATTGTCCTGGTCGGTGATGCATGCGCCACCTTCGCCAAAGGAGGTATCGATGCTGAGACTGTGCACAGAGTGAACCTGGCGAGCTTGCACGAAGAGTTTGCTCAGGTCGAAAAAACACGGGACGTCCTCCGCGGTGTATTTGGATGAAATATGTGATTTAACTATCTAGTTCAGGGTAATGTAATCACTCAAAAGGTATCAAGATGCCAATGCGCCGAGATAGCAGACTCATCTACCGTGCTACTAATTTAGTCCTTCGTGAACTGGATATCCTGCCTAGTTGCGGTGTGCTGTGTGACGGGTCCCTGGAATATTACTGCCACGCCAGTTAGAAAGCCAGCATAGCCAGCTCCATGACTAGCGAATAATGAAATGTGCTGCGAATCTGGGTCACCAAAACAGGTCAGATCGGATACAGTGAACCAGGGGGAAGAAGACTGAAGGGAGTCGTGATTGCGGTTGAAGTCGATAGGATACGGTAAAGCAGGAGATCATTGATCGTGATACTGGACGCCTATTTCCGAGTCACAGTCTTCGCAAGAGCATAGGCCGGCGACATGCAAGTCTTGACCAGATGTCCAACATTTGCGAAGACAAGGTAGCTGCCAACAACAGCCCAGAAGCCGACTATAACAGAAAATGAAAAGGCGAGTTTCGCTTGAATGATGGGTGGCAGGAGAACTTGTCGCACAGGAGTGCTCAAGAGCAGCCAGCCGAAGATGGGTAGCTGCGTTGTCGAAGCACCGGCCTCCTTGTTCTGCTCGTATTGCTCAATCGTGTCGAACATCTCCCAGGCCACCTTATTGCTGATCCTCTCCCACGTGGCCCCGCAAGCGAATGTACGGCCTGCTGAAGCAAACTCTTCGCGCTTCATCGAGTCTTGGCCCAGCTGACGGACCTTCTCTACGAATCCTTCGAGGTCGTCGGGCGGGACAAGGTATCCTGTCTTTCCATGTTGGATGATGTCGCTTGGTCCGCCTTCGTCTCGTGCGACAACCGGCACGCCGCTAGCCATGGCCTCTAGGACCACCAGTCCGAACGTCTCGGTGATAGAGCAATGGAGGAAGATATCCGCAGATGCGTAATGTGCCATGAGCTCCTCGCCCACCTTGAACCCGGGAAATATTACTTTCCCCTTTTCCTCTAGGGGCGCAAACATCTCCTTGACCTCCTGTTCAACCACCGGGTTCCGATTACCACCGACAATGACGAGTTTGAAATTCATTCCCCTCTTGTCCAACTCTATGGCCGCCTGCGCGAGGAACGCGAACCCCTTTTCGCCCGCCAGCCGTGAACACGTGAATAAGATAGGCTCGCCACTTGGCGCCCATTCTCTCCTCAGCTGCTCGCTCCTCTTGGCCGGATTGAATCCTTCCGTGTCGACCCCTCGTGTCAGTACTTCCATCTTATCGGTCGGTACGTCCGCCTCCTTCTTCAGGTAATCTTTGACGAATTTGCTTGGATAGAATATGGTCTTGACTGACGAGTCGCGAAAGAGATTGCCCTGTACGAAGCCGAAAACCTTGTTCGCGATGCCACCCAGCGGCCAAGGGAACAGAACAGAGCAGTACCCGGCCAGGTCAGTCTGGAAATTGCATATGACAGGTACTTGCGACTCCTTCGCGTGCTGCCGGAGTTGCAGCATCACCTGGAAGCCTAAGGAGGCGGGGCTGGCCAAGTATATGAGGTCGGGCGGCCCTCCGAAAGTCCGCCTATATAGTTCGGAAAGCCGTACGGGATATGCTACCGAGAGCTCGGGGTTGAAGGGCAAAGGGTACCCTGTCAACCGCACTTCTTCATCATAAGGCGGGTTCGAACCGTTAGGAACCTGGATGGGAGTGAAGATATTCACTTTGGTGTGGTTATGCGGCGCAACAACGGAGACGAGTGCTCCGTGAGATCGCAATTGATCTATCAACATCTTGGTCGTGCGCGACACGCCGTTTACAGGACCGAGGCTTTCCGTGCATAGCAGGATGCGTTTTCCACGCAAGCCAGATGGAAAGACATCTAGGTTGTGAGAGTCGTTCCCCATCATTACCATCTAGGATTTATCAGGTCGCGACTCTGATGCGGTGCTATTCCAGTAGGATCATACACACCTGGGCAGCGTATCTAGCTGAACCGAAGGGGGAAACCGGCAATACGTCTCCGCCTGGCTTGAGGATGTCCTAGGATGGTGGTGAAGCCTGCACCCAAATAATTCTACTACTCAAGTCATTAGTATGTATTGTATTAGGCGTTACTAGACCACCTACATGTTGATTAAGATATTTAGAGAAAATAATCTTTCTAAAGAGTAGCGCTCCAGCCAGAGGAGTTTTTCAGGAATAGCTCTAGTAGATGGCAGAGAGAAAAGAAGAAGAAAAGAGAAAGAGGTGTGTTCTGTATGAGAAGCAGAGGCGGTGTTGAGAATAGAGGAAGTGGCACCAGGAAATGTGCATATCTTTTTTGTTAGTGAACCTAATGCAGCCGCGAAGGTAGACTCAAACGCCAACCACGCGGCTGGCGGCAGCTACTACCTTCAGAGACAAAAGAAAGAAAAAAGCAAGCGTGAACTATTCCCGTGATGTGAATGCAATTCGGTCTGGTGGACAGGGAAAAGAGGCGGGCGTTAGGCTCTAAGCTTAGATAAGGTCTGCTCAATCAGCCGCAGACTATTTATATACTTTGTACTGACTTTGATAGTTGTAAGTATAATCGTCGGTAGTCTGGTACGAGGTTCATGGGACGGTAGCCTTAGGTCATCGTCGTCTCTGTTCTGATCTAGAAGGGCACAAGACCAAAAATCCTACCCAGTCACGCACCTTGAACTTGTAATCTTGGGAGGGTAGAATATAATAGGATAAGATTAGGCCGTGATTCTACTGGTTCTTAATAATTCTGAATATTTACTTGCGAAGTAGTATTTAGGTCGGAGATAGCGACGAATAAATCTAAGCCTAACGAGTTGACGATCACTTACTTTTATCAGTATGCAACTCAAGTTTAATTCTGAAAATGTCTTGGCAGATTTTCCTTTTCCTGCCGTTTCCGCTTCTGTCTGTCCTTAGGGCGAACTGATCCAATGACAAGCTCTAGCATTAGCACACGCGAAGGAATCGGCGCACCAATCATATAGCTCGTCGGCAGCACATTTTCTAGTAAGAACCCACGCTAGACCTGTCAAGCTCGACGCGAATCCGGGGTGCTACGAACCTTAGATGCGTACCTAAAGTATACCGGTAGATTCGCATACATACCCCGTCCAGTATCCTGCTCTGACAAGGGGACGGGACGAGGCTTTAGCCTTTAGGGGGGGTCCCATACAATGTCACATGCGCCATTCACCATTATCTTGCGAATTAGCATCCCTGGATAGGCCCTCGTGTGTCTGATATGCTTATCTGTTGGCTATCTATCTGTAAGAAATGCTTTACGCTATGGAGATTAGAGCTCCTTTCTCTTCTCACCTCTTTTTTTGTCTCTCTTTGTTTGTTTGTCCGTCCACAAAAGTAAAGGGCCTCGACGTATAGATAGCCGCCGTCTATGGCTTTCTTTGATAGGCTACGTATCTACCTATATACAGTACCACGATATATTGTATAGAGACACCTGAGGGCACATATGTGGTTTCACCGAGCCGCGTCTAGGACAGCAGGATGTTTGCGAATATCATTGAGGTTACTAGGACTTTCTTATCTTACCAGCTATTCTTTGAACATGTCGTCTGCTAACATTGTATTACAGGTAGATGTCCCTTTGTATGGATGTGATCCACGGATTTTGAGTTACCCTCCACCTACGTTTCCCGTCCGCCTCGTGTAAGTGGTGACATATATGAAGGCACACTATACCACTGCTATCTTTGAGCGTACATGTACATGTAGGGTTACGGGAAGTCTCCTGCTCCCACTCACTCCCGGCTACTCCCACCTGCATCAGGTGGGTGGGCTAGGTACCTTACATATGTGCAGAGTTTACCAGACTGCCACCCAATATCCAATAGATCTTGCGCCACTCGTCGTTAAGGTATAGAGCCGCTACCGCAACTATTGCTATCTAGGCAATATGGGCACCGCTTATGCTTTCATGTAGGTGCCAACAGCAGTGTACATGCGCGTGGCAGCCGTACCCGTTTGTAAAACCTAAGGTAATGGGCTGGCACTAGACGTGCGCAGCGATCTGGATCTCCTATTTGTCCCCCCCATCCTTCGTCTCCCATCCTCTTCAACTTGACACATTCAAGGCTCGTGGCACAGAGTTAGATGGCACACTGGTTCTCAACTTTCGTCTAAGGCCGCCACATGCGTATGCGGCAAGGGTTCCGGTAGAAGCTTGACGCGACCGCGCATTATTTACCTGGCCGGAGGTAAATTTAGGAGGCTGACTGCTCAGGCTGCATATGTCTAAGGTCAGGTGGCGTTCTTGTGATAGCTTGTTGACTTGGTCCTTATCTAGAAGACCTTTCCTCTCAATTTCTATCCCTCCATCCTTCCATCTCTCCGTCTATCCATCCACCCACCCATTCATCCATTCATCTAGCTGTGATCTGGTAACTATTATCAGCTCACCTGCCGCAGCCGTATTCAGCCTACCTACTTCTGCTCTTCCTGTGCTCACGCTACCTACTTCCAGTAGTCACGCTTCCTGTCTGGTCGCTTGTCTGCCGGCTTGCTTGCACTTGTGTTACACAGCAACATAATCACATATCTTGCCTGACGCGCAACGAGCTCGGATATCATCCTTTGAAAGAAATCCAGGATCGCTGAAGAGTCTATTGACTATTTGAATTACAAGCTGGTTATCGACTCTTTCGAGGATATTCATTCCTCTACCATCGTCCCCAACACTAGGCCTCACCTAGCTGTGATGGGTTCCATTCACCCCCCTCTTGTTGTACCTGAAGGGGGCGTCGTCTTTGGCGACAATGCTTCGACGGCCCCTACCACACCAGACGTGAGCACTTCGCCTAGTCCTTTGCTCGGCCCGGACTTCAAGGCAGACATTGGGCGAAGTTGCCTGCCAGAGATAGTCAGATCCGTCATCGAGGACATAACGCGCCCTATTCATAACGTATGCTGTGTGGGTGCCGGATATGTTGGTTAGTACCTAGCCTCTCCCCTCATTTCCTTTCCTCCTATATAGACTCTTGCGAGGACTCATTAATCCCACCTTGGCCATTTGCTATAACGTACTTTAAGGCTGAAAATAATTTAGGTGGTCCGACAGCGGCGGTCATGGCCTACCAAAACCCGCAGCTTCGTGTCACTGTCGTGGATAAGAATGAGCAGCGAATCCGGAGATGGAACTCCAAGCACTTGCCGATTTACGAGCCGGGCTTAGGAGACATCGTTCGCATCGCCCGCGATGGCTCCAATCGGTTCTTCTTCCGCAGTGACCCAGACAATGTCGACTACCTGTACCATGATACAATGACCTCTGTCCCAGCTAGGCAGCCAAACTTGTTCTTTTCTACTAAGGTGGCGCAATGCATTCGCGAGGCGGACATCGTTCTTATTTCAGTCAACACGCCGACCAAGTCGAAAGGCGCAGGCGCAGGAAGTGCCACCGATATGACCGCCTTCGAGGCCGTTACAAGCGAGGTTGCACAGTGCGCTCGACCGGGGACCATCATCGTGGAAAAATCCACAGTCCCCTGCAGGACAGCCGACTTTATCGAGAGAACTGTGAGCCTGCGCCTGTTATGCAACTGAGTCAGTGACGTGAATTTGGCTAGCTAACAAACTCGACAGTTGGCAATGAATCGTCCAGGGGTTAATTTTGACATCCTTTCGAACCCCGAGTTCCTGGCCGCAGGTACGGCGATGAAAGATCTTATGTTCCCTGACCGCGTACTCATCGGGTCTTCGACAACGCAATCCGGCCGTCGAGCTGCAGAAGCTCTAGCGAGTATCTACGCGGCATGGGTTCCACGATCCCGCATTATCACCACCAACGTGTACTCATCGGAGCTGTCAAAGCTTGTGGCGAATTCTATGTTGGCACAGCGCATCAGCAGCATCAATTCCATATCCGCCATCTGCGAGAAGACGGGGGCGGACGTTGACGAGATAGCGACGTCTATCGGTTGCGATCCACGAATCGGGGACAAGTTTCTGAAGGCAGGTATCGGCTTCGGCGGGAGCTGCTTCAAGAAGGACATCCTCAGCTTAGTCTACTTGGCTGAGTCGCTCGGCCTGGACGAAGTGGGCGAGTATTGGCGACAGGTGGTCAAAATGAACGAGTACCAGCGTGACCGATTCGCGAGACGAGTGGTCAAGTGCCTGAATAATACGCTGGTAGGCAAGAAGATTACGCTTCTCGGGTACGCGTTCAAGGCCAATACCTCGGACACGAGAGAATCACCTGCGCTAGAGATCATCAAGACGCTCCTGGAGGAAGGTCCCAAGGAGATTGCCATTTTTGACCCATGTTGCAACCCCGTGGTCGTTAGGAACGAGATCAAAGAGCTTCTCAGAGACCAGCCTGCGCTCAAAGAAGATGGGGGACCGATTGAGATTTATTCAAGTGCCTACACAGCTTGCGAAAACAGTAACGCCGTTCTCATAACGACCGAGTGTGACGAATTCCGAAACACCCCGGAAAAGACACCGTCTCAGAAACCTGCGAAGCTTGCTGATCCTCGACCGTTCGCGCAACAAGCGGCGGAACCAAAGGATCCGACTGAGACAGAGATACTCTCCCTTCACAAATACCTACTCACTCAATCAGCAGGAGCTCATCCTGACGATGACCCTTTACGCCGTTATAGGCCAGAACCCGCCTGCGACGACGACTGTCCCGACTGCGGCCTCATCAAGACAAGCGGCTATTCCACAGCGGGGAATTCAGACGAGAACAGGCCTAAGGAGAAGTTGGACTGGAGCAAGATCGCCTATCATATGCAGAAGCCCATGTGGCTCTTTGATGGTAAGGGGATTATTGATGTGGCGGAGATGGCCAAGTTGAACTTCCAGGTAAAAAGCGTCGGGCGTTAGCTAGATCGTGAGAGATATGCGCTTGCTTTGTAATAGAGGCAATACCCCTTTTAGTTTGTTGGTTTTGGTTTTGTTGGTTTTGGTTTTGTTGGTTTTCTTTTCTTAGCCTTATTGTCATTGGATTGCATATCATCGGGGGAGGTAGGCAGTCTCGGGGCTTCTAGGGTCATACAGGGGACTGGATATATCTACATACCTCCATAGGTGTAGGTACCTTAGATAGAGGTTTTACCCCTTCCTTTTTGGCTTCTGTCTCCCTTTCGGATCAATTTGGTCCCTATGAACTTGTATCAAGCTAGTGGCGTTCTCATGAAGAGATACCCTTAATTAATTCAGATTGTTCTTGAGTTAAAATATACATAATAAAAAATGCTATTGTTCTGATAAGGTGACATGTTGACACCTCTAGATATTGGTGTCTTGATGTAAGGTGGCAACGCACCCGAGGCATGTGAAGTCTTGATTACCTTTTCCGATCTATGGCCGCATACCGACAGGTTGGTTAATCCACAAGACTTTGCAGGGAAGTTTAGCACCGAAGACAAGGTACGCCGAGGTGGTCGTGATACAAGGACGTGCCTCATGATAGGTACTAATTGTAGGCGTATGCGAGTCATGAGACTACTAACTTAGCAACGAATGGAATAATCTACTGCAGGTTAGCCGCAGGCGGATATTTCATCCTCTCAGCCTCCATCTTTTATCCTCCACTCTCGCGCGGTACTTACCCGACATGCCGGAGGAGCGGGAACGGCAGAGAAGAGGCGATGATCGCCACGGGCATAAATCAATGGCCGATGAAAGTGCCATAGGAATTAGCCATGGAGCGAGCGCCGAAAACGAACCTCGGCGAACGCATATTTCGTCATGATAAAATAGAAACGAATTAATCAATCGCTTCACCTCTCAGTCAGGTAGCTCCGTGAGCGGACCGGGAGAGAGGAAGATATACACACTTTTCTGTACACAACTACACGTAGATGATATTTTGAACTGCAAGCATCAAACTGCCTTTCTCTAATCCCAACCTACTACACCTTCTCCCCCTCCAAGATGGCGCGACCACGGACTGTGGTCTTACGTGCCACTGTCCAACTCTCACATCGATGGGTGGCGCCTAGCGCGCGGCCGCAATACGGCGTCGTCGCTGGTGTTATCAATGTCGGCTCTGGGTTCACGCCGCGTCGCCAGCAGTTGTATCGGTGCTATTCAACAGAGGCGCCCGCTAAGTCGCGAGGTGGTTCCAAGGTTTTCAACTCCGCGGATGAGGCTGTCGCAGACTTGAAGGACGGTGATGTGGTCCTGAGTGCTGGTTTTGGCTTGTGTGGTGTTGCTGGTATGTACGAAAGAGTTCAACAGACTCATTGACGGATCAATCAACCGTCCGAGTCCTGCCGAGAAAGCCGCAAGCGAGGAAGGTCTCGTAGTAGCACCTCGCGTGAATAACTAGCTAACTATAGATACGCACAGAAACCCTCATTCAAGCTATCCACAAGAAGGGCCTCAAGGATCTGACGGCCGTCTCGAATAATGCCGGCTCAGGCGACCACGGATTAGCCCTACTTACTCGAGACGGACGATTGAGTCGGATCATCCTTTCGTATTTAGGATCAAATAAAGAGCTTGAGAAGCAATACCTGACGGGGAAGATAGGCGTAGAATTATGTCCGCAAGGCACACTAGCAGAGAAGTTGAGGGCGGCGGGAGCTGGTATTCCCGCCTTCTACACTGCGACAGGCGGGAAGACGTTTGTCGAGACTGGCGAGATTCCCGTTCGATTCACGCCCGAAGCTATCCTAGAGAAGGGCACACCAAAGGAGACGAGAGTCTTCAATGGCAGGCCTTATATCATGGAGACGGCGCTTCCCGGCGACGTGGCGATCCTACGTGCATGGAAGGTAGACGAGGCGGGCAACTGCGTGTTCAAGTAAGTCCTTTGCCTAGGACTTTTCGTATATGTGAAACTAATACGCGTGTACTAGGTATACGACTAAAACGTATGCCGGACTAATGGCCAAGGCGGCACGCATCGCAATCGTCGAAGCCGAGAACATTGTGCCGATTGGATCCATCGACCCGGACAGCGTTGACCTACCCGGCATCTTCATCGACCGCATCGTGCCAGCCACGGCGGCTAAGAACTTCGAGGTGCTAAAGGTGGCGCCTCCCAAGGACGATCCGAGCTCTGGAAAGCCCAGCACGCTGGACGCACGGAACCGCATCGCTAGGCGGGCGGCAAAGGAGCTACACGACGGCTTCTACGTCAACCTGGGTGTGGGTATCCCGACACTGGCGGCGTCGTATCTTCCCGACGACGCCAAGGTCTGGCTGCAGTCGGAGAACGGCATCCTGGGTATGGGCCCGTACCCAGCGACGAAAGAGGACGCCGACCCTGACCTGATCAACGCGGGCAAGGAGACGGTGACGCTACTGCCGGGAGCGTCAACGTTCGACTCGGCCGAATCGTTCGGCATGATCCGGGGCGGCCACGTCGACGTGTCCATCCTGGGCGCCTTCCAGGTGTCTGCGTCGGGAGACCTAGCCAACTACATGATTCCCGGTCGCGTCTTCAAGGGCATGGGCGGAGCTATGGATCTCGTGTCGAACCCAGACCAGACCAAGATCGTCGTGGCCACCGAGCACGTCGACAAGAAGGGCCGTAGCAAGATTGTCCAGGACTGTCAACTGCCGCTCACTGGCAAGGGCGTCGTCAGCACCATTATCACGGACCTCGCGGTCTTCCAGGTCGACCGCGTCAAGGGCGGCCTGACTCTCACTGAAGTTGCCGAGGGTGTCGACCTTAAGGCTATCAAAGCGAAGACCGATGCTGAGTTTGTGGTAGCAGATGATCTCAAGACGTTCTAAACTGGGAGATGAGGTGAAGTGAGGTGAGATGAGATAAAATAGGATAGGGCTCACGCTGAGAGCCTATATTAGCTGTATATAGAATACCTAGGCACATCTATTATGGAATAGGCGTTATTAGTATATATGATGTACAAACCCAACATCGTCATCTACCTGCTTTAACGAGTGCACAGCGAGGTTCAATTCCAATTCATTTACCCAAATAGTGTAGACGACATCGTCATATGCCGTAGATTCCTATGTACATTCTTCTATTCATTTGTCCAACATAACTGTTTCATTCGTTGATTCATTCCATCGTCCACTCTCATAACTTAGGCCGTAGCCCAGGTGCAAATGTAGTGCCTTCGCCACCACCAATGACATTCACTAACTTGTCGATGTTCTCCAATAACCAGATGTTACCATCCTCGGTGGCCAGCCACGCGCCTCCCTCGACAGGCTCTTCACCCTCAGCATGTGCGTCGCCGTGCTCGTACGCCTTGCGTAAGCCAAAGATATGCGAGACGACCTGAGGCCCGACACCAGTCTGCGTGCGCAGGCACGCGATGGCCACGAGCGAAGTGAGCACACGACCGACTTTGTTTCCAGGCCCGCCAGGGGGTGTGACGCCACGCGGGTTCGACAGTAGGTTGGAGTAGTGGCCGTTAAGAATATGAACGGGGAGATCGGGGTGCGACTGGGCCAGACGGTCGAGCAGCTTGCGCTCGAAGCCGATATACACGCTATCCCAGAGAGCGAGGCCGTCCTTCTTCCGTATCTCGAGGTTCTCAGCCGTCAGCTCGCGCGTCGGCTTCGTGCTCAGCGAAGAGCCCACGTCCTCTGGTAGGCTGCCTCGGAACGCGCCTAGAGTGTTGATGCTCCGCGGGATGCCATTGAATGAGATGCACTTGAGCCCAACCTCGCGGATTAGCTCTGCGTTCTGCACGGGCGTGCGCGGTTCTGTCAGTGTCGGAGTCGAGTTGGCGAGGTGGAAGATCTGGGTCATCGCCTCTGGGCAGTTCATCGTCGCCGAGACGGCTGTCTAAGGCAGCGAACCTCGCTGTTTAGCAATTTGTTCGTTCGTTTGCTTCTCCACTCATTGCTTTCACGTATATCTCCCCTTTTCACTTATACGACTACCCGTACTCATTGGGGAAGAGACATACCGACAATGTCACCCAGGCCGGAAGCCCGACCTTCTTCTCGGCCGCATCGCTCGCGAACCGCGTCAACGCCGTCTGCACACCTGTCGACGAGGGTGTATAGCCCGGCCTCGCGTAGCCGGCATTGATGAGCGCCTTGACGGTTTCTGAGAGTTTCGACATGTTCGCCGATTGCGAAACAGAAAATAGGACAGGATACGAAGAAGTCGAGGGAGGAGTAATTAACCGTTCTATGTTTTGTCGCAATCTAATTGCGATTTCACCTGGACCTATTAATGTCCGTTCGTTAATAAATCGTCGCTTTCGTCGTCTAATGGCTTATAGTGAACACGAACGGATCCGACGTCATTAGCTTCAAGTGAATTGGGTGTTACGACTACCATTCTGCCATTCAGGCATCTATAGGTAGGTGTTTTCAGGTACCTACATGCTTGGAAATATCCCTTGAGCATGCCGAGAGAATACCGAGGCAATGATCTAAAAGGAGGGAATGATTCGGCGCTTCAAGAAGCCCCGTAACCCCGATACCGCAGGCTCTTTCAGCTGTCAGGTCTTCTGTATTTGCCTGTAATTAGCAAAGAGACACAGCTAGAGCCCACTGCGCTCGGCCGCTAGATCCAGGGACAAGGGGCCTAGAAGCTAGGTAACGGCAAACCAGAATTCCATTGGTCCTAGTTCTGCGACCCTCAGGTCTTATTTATGATGCCGGCAAACACATGCTCATGAGAGCATCGTGTGGTTTTCATTAGGGGTTATGTGAGTTTTGAGAATGTATATATATACAGGTATATATATTTACTCGGCGGTTCGGAATCGCACGATGGCTATAATGGTCTCTAAACAGATTATCACAGCAACATCTCAGTCATCGTGTATTAGTAACGAACTGATCGCGACCATGTAAATATTACATTCTCCAGTCGCTACCTGCTTGAAATACCAACCCTCCAGGAAACCCCATCATCTCAATTCTATACCAATATCCTCATCCCCCAACCTGTACACATTCCTTGTGGGTTTCTTGGTATAACATGTCTCTTGAAACCAACTGGGGGTTTGACTGAATCCCATAGCGAAGGATTCAAAAGACCACCACCCTTTCCTTCATACATATTCATCCTAAGGTATGTTGATTCGATTTTGTTTTCAAAATAAGAATTTCCATCGTCGCGTGGTTACACGCATCTTGTAATACACAAGCTCGCCTGCTTCATTCTTCCTTCAGCCGAGGTATGACTGACCTATAGCACCAGCTTGAATGTGGGATCACGGTCGTCACCGTAACCGCGGTACTTGTCGTACTTGCCGCTGGCCTTGTCTCGGTTGACCTTCCAGCAGTACAGCACGTTGCAGAGAATCCTGACAGTCTGGTTAGCTGGCCGTAGTTTTCTCTAAGGCCTCATCGGCTACGGTTAGAATACTCACAAGAACCACCCAGCGCAGAGAAGCCCTAGGATGATGGTATGACCCTGATGATATGCCGGTCCTTGGGACCTGGGGTAGATGAAGACGGCGACAAATCCACCACAGTTTGCGATCGCGAGCTGCAGAGCACTAGTCGTGGCTCGCTTATAGTGGCCAGCAGAGTTCTGCGTTGCTCGTTGTCAGCACGAGATTGACATCATCTCGGATATAGATCGAAGTTATGAGACCTCGAGTGCGGAAAGGGGTTGTCTATGTCCCCATTGGAATTGCTGGGATGACTTACGTTTGAGAGCCAACCAAGGACGGGCGGCACACTGCTGTAAAGGCCAGTAGCCATGAGGAACGTCATGCCATACTTGACTTTGTTGTCGTTGGTGTTTGCGATTACGGCATATCCGATAATCGCCAACGGCAGTGAACCGAGCATGATGATTCCTCTGACGCGGAAATGATCAGAGAGGAACGCAGTAAACACTAGATTTTTGGTCAGCCTCACATTCGCGACGCGGGAAAATAGGGGAGTGCGCATACCTGTGACCACGGAAGCGACCGCATAGGGGATGACAGACCACAGCTGAGCCTCGTCGGCCGTATATCCTAAACCTGAGATAATTGTCGGGAGCTAATTATTCATTAGGATGTCAAACACAAAAGCAGGAACAGCCTTATTACTTACGAAGAGACCGAAGCTGTAGAGACCGCTGAGAATACCGAAGTATGCACAGGCCGTGAACCAGGTCTGCACACTGAAGACACCTCGAGCCACCTCAGTCCACGCGAACTTCTCAGTTGCCTCCCTAGAGGAGTTGTCAGTAGGATTACACGGAACTGGGAGCTCGAAACCAAACGCACTTTTCACGGCCGCCGCCATCGCTCTGACTAGCTGCGTTAAGACGGGCGACAGCGAATTGACGCTCCTCAGGGGTGAGGAACTTGGCTGAACCAACACCGTTCGGGAGAAGGAAGTAAGAAGCAATTCCGACAAGGGCGGTCTTTGAGGACATTAGTGTTGCTCATCTCTACAAAATCACAAGGTACTCACAAATAGACCTTCGAGTACGAAGATCCATCTCCACCGGTTGAGACCACCCCGTTCGCCAATCTCGGATATCCCACGAGCCAAAAGACCTGTGTGTTGTTAGGCGTGACCTTTATAAATTGCACAGTGATGCGAAAAGAAAGGCATACCTCCGAAAGCGCCTGATAGAGAGGCAGCTGTGTAGAAGATACCAATTCGCATGGCAAGCTCTCCTCTGGTGTAGACGGTAGACAAGTAAAGGACCTGCAGCAGTTGTAAGCCGCGATTGTCTGTTGGTGATAAAGTCTTTTACTCACAATGCCCGGCAGTAGACCACCTTCAGTCAATCTGCAATGTTGGGTCAGCAATTGAATATAGGTAAGTAGTAGAATGTCCAAGTATGTCAAACAGAGCCCGATTGAGAAGCGGGCGGAAAATCATGAACTGGTGAGTGAAACCATCTCAGAACCAATGAAAATAAACTGACCCAAGTAGCGTACGAACGCCAACGAAGCCAGCGAAATTCTGGACGAATCCAAGACACATGGCGGAGATACCCCAAAAGAAGGTCAGGCACGGTAGCCAAATCTGAGGCGTGAGCTTCTTGAGGATCAGATTACTGGGGATCTCGCTCAGGATGTACGAGGCGTAAAAAACGGCGAGACCCTGATCGTACTGGTGATCCGTGATGCCAATGTCGGCCTCGAGGTTGTAGAGACGCGCATTTCCCACGTTAGTCCTGTCCAGGAACGAGCAGAGGAACAGGACGGCGAGAACGGGAAGAATTCTAATTTCTCACGGTTAGACCTCGTCGCGCCTTTTCGCCCATTTCTTCAAATTACTGAAGAACAGGAACAGATGCGGATGCGAATGGAACGGTTGGACAGAACCTCGTGTCTAGTTTCCATAGAACCTTACGCGTCAGAGTCTTATCCAGAGAGCTGACCTGCACGGCACCCCCCTTCTCGAGCTCCTCCACCGTCGCCTTGTTATGCGCTTCGCCGGACTCAGAGGACGACATGGTGAAAGCTTTATTTTTCCCTTTCGTATCTCGATCCAGAGAGAGAAACGGCGAAGGGAGAGGTTGAGCGGTTGGTTCTTTGTTTGAGAACACCGCAACATCAACCTTTAAAGCTTTCGTGGCCGACAGCTAAATACAGGACCAAGGTGTTGGTACAGCTGATTTGGTAAGCTTGAAGAGAGGTTGCGGGGGGATGTAGATTACTACATTAGTGTGATGTTTGTGAGGGTTGGGGGCGAGCCAGGGGGTCCGGCAAGACTAACAAGACTAACAAGCTTGTTGAATCCATCCCAGTTCGGGTGTGGGGTATCTTGTCTTTGTCTTGGTAGTGATCGAGGGGGAGTAAGCTGTGATGATCTCCGCGACTAGGATGAGATACTAACACTAGCAGCGTGGAGGACTGCGGGGGAGAAGTACTACTTGCGGAAGTTGATAAATCGCCGAGAGCTCTCTGGCCTGTGCTAACTTGTGCTAGCCAATGATGCTCCCCCCCCCCTCACCTCCTATGTACTTCCTAAACTGAGGAGCACGGCCGAGTCCTTACTAGACAAACCTGCATGCCCAGAAGAAGCGTTCGAAAGGCTGGCCAAGGGTATGATTTGTCACTACGACCACCTGATAAGCTCCGGAGGGTGTGTGGCATCGAGACGCAAGGGAAAGACTACCGGGTTTATAGCCCAAGCCAATGGCCGTGCTCTATTACATATCTCACAATTTCAGGGTCTTTGTGATATATTGGCTTGGCCTCAACGAATGCTCCCAGTCCCGCTATGATAGGTGTTGCTCGTTACATCGTTCGGTATGCAATACCGTTCCATAGACAATTTCTTACTTCTAGGCTGCATCGTGGCAACCCTTCGAGTGCTGTTCTAGAAGCATAGATTAAGTGGAGCGCTGTGTTGGTCTCTTTAGTAACACTCACTCAGGTAGTCAGACTCGCGTGTAAGTAAGATTGTTGCTAAATTTTCCTCAAGATATGCTTGCAACCCTTCGTAGCATCTCTTGCGACAAGAGTCCTAAAATAGAGTAGCCTTACTCGTCTCAATCCGTCGTCGAGGAGGCAAATAGGATGCTACGGTTTGCACATCACAGACAATGCATTGAACCGGAATTATCCAAACACCTCTTCCCAACCTACGTCCAACACCACGTCAATGCTCCCCGTGACCCATGAACGCCAAAGTGCCGTGCCGTGCCCTCATACCATAGACATACCGTAGACATAGACATAGAAAGTGTACATTCACGTCCCGAACGTTGACCAATCCATCCAGTCTAAGTCGGCGCTTTGAAACTGGAAATCCTCCCAGAATGCATTGAGTCCAATATCGGTACTGTGGATGGCCTCGTCTAACTGATTTTCGTTAGACATGGTAGAGAATAATAGATAGTCCGGTGGTAGAGTTGTTGCCGGCACCGGTATTTGTATCGCCCCTTGGTGGTTGGCCATGTGAGTGGCGTTCAAGTCAGTATAAATAGAGGCGTTCTTGGCCAACTCTCCGTTCGGTTCCGGCAGAGCTTGCGTAGTCTCTGAAGCTCGTGATGCGTACTTCAATATCTGTTTCAGTTGCCCGGCGAACAGACACGAAAGTCCCTTACGTTGAATTGGGGCAGACCCAATCCTTTCTAGGACGTCCGTAGTCTCCGCGATTAGGGCCCTGATACTGGGAGCCAGACTCGAGCCTCGGCCATCGGCGACCGTACTGACCCTAAGCGCGAAACACGCAGCAAAGGATATCATGATGGCGGTATTGTTGGGCATCGACCTCAGCTGCCCTTCGCCTTGAACAGCTACTCGTAGGACGTTCAGCGCAGACGAGAGGCCAGCAGCGCGGAAGAAATGCCGCGCTCCGACGGGCGCGGTGCCGTGATTGATGACGGAGCTATATAGAGATAGCCGGGTATGAGATGCAAGGATCTCGACGTACGGAGGTAATGATAATTCTAGATTTGTTTAATTAGACAAGTTATACCGACCATTCAGAAGTAAAGACTTACGCTCGCGGTCACCTATCTGTAGAGGCCAAGTTTGGTACCACCTATCAAAGAAGAGGGTGATTTCATTTTTTACTCTAGAACCCTTGTATGTGAGCGTAGTCATCATCGTTTCTAAGCGTTAGGAGGCGTACCTGTCAACAACGGATGATTCACTGTTACCGTTGACGTAGCTGTCGCATATAGATCTTACTTTCGAAATCAAGTTTGTCTATAAGTAGCTGGTTAGCCTACTTTCAGTATTGGAATACGGGTGAGCATTACTAGATCTCTTCTTAGCACCGCAACTGATACAATCGAGCCATCCCATCTGTCTGCTAGATCGTTTAAATGCCACTGATCGCAATTTTCGATGAGAGGCGACATTGGTAGAACGTAATTTCGTCCTCTTGCGAGGCACACGCTGTAAACACGGTTGAGTCAGCCAACTGATTCTCAACAAGATCCCAGCAACTGCTTACCCTCTTTCAAGGACGAACAGGGACAGCCATGTCCGCTCCCTTCTTCTCAGGAGCCGCCGGCCCTTCGAAGAGTCTGGGTCAACGTCGATGAACCCATCTATATTAAGCGCTTTTCGGCCAGATATGCAATCGGATATAGCGATACTGTCTCTTGGGCTCCGTGGTTCCGTGGGCGAAGGCAGGATGATCTTATTCAAGGACAAGTCCAAGGCAATCGTCAAGGCCATGGACAGATAGGTAGAGGTTTCGTCATCAGCCCAATGCTCCCCAGCAGAGATCCATGGTATGTTGACCATGAATGCCAAGACGATCTCCACAGATTTATAACGCTTTGCCATGATGAGACTAGCAAGCTTCTGCCGATGGTTCGAGAGTCTCCTATATAATGACTCCATGGACGGTGAAAACAGTGCCGACGCGGCGGCTATCGAGGTTAGTAGGAATGCCGACCGACTTCGCACGAAGTCGACCGTGTGTATGACGGGATCAATTCCCCATCGCGTATGTGCGAGTTTTTCGTAAAAACTAGAATGACACTGTCAGTAATGAATGAGACAAACACTGAGAGACAATGTGCCGTACTAAGAGAATAGCGCTTCGGCCTCGGCGAGAGTGATGAGCCCCAGCTCAATTGGGTCGAGGTCTTCGCCAACATCCAACCGCGCTTGAAAACGGCCGAAGAACTTCTGTAAATCATCGCTTTCTCCGACCGCGCTACGGTTAGGCAGGGATTTAGAAGGGAGACGTGCTGCTCCGGTCCCTTGCGTTTGCGGCGTGATAGATGACAGCAATTCGGACGTCCGAGCAAGCAATTGAAGCGGGTTCTCGGCGTCATCTAGACTAAGCTGATCGTCTTCCATCTTAGGGTGTACTGCCGACTCGTCACGCGAACAGGATTGTGAGGGTGATGTTCCCATAGAAGTCGAGGTCTGCTGGGGAGACACGGATGCCTGCTCGTGTTCCCCGTTTGTTGCGGATATCCGCCGCGGAAGCCCATTCTCACCATTCAATAATTCCCTGCTTCTCTCGAGTAGAAATCGTAACTCGGTAGCCTGTTCCGTAGTCTGAACCTGATCGATAGCGCCGGCGTGGGACCTTCTCAACGCCTGCTCTATCTGAAATACCGCCTTCTCCAGCCCCGAATGCTTGCTGCCAGAACAGTCAGCCGGTTTGCGCGAAGCCTCTAAAGCGTCCAAAAAGAACCAAAACTCACTTCTTCACTCCCTTATGTCGGCCTACGTGAAAGAGGGGCGCAGAACACTGAATCGAACGCTGAGTGCATCGGGTGCAGGTGGAGGAACCGCTAGGGCGGACACACTTCAGCTTTGATTTTTTGCAGTTAAAGCAGGCGGCGAGACGCTCTTCGTCTCTTGCATCAGGTTCTGATTTCGGCGCCATTCGATCCGATATGCCAACACGGCAGGGAAGAGGAGGCCATAGATCTTACTCGCATCCAGTATGACGGAGAGGAGGTTAGGAGACGGGATGTTGGTCCGTCACTAACACACACGGGCACCAAGGTGTTTCGTTCTTAATCTCCGGGGAGATCCAGGTCTTGGAGGTCTTGGAGTTTCTTGGAGTTCTTGGAGTGCTGGAGCGCTGGAAGGATGTTGGGTCGGCAGAAGTGGCTTGGCCCCGCACCTTGTTTAAGCTTCGACTTGCCTTGTCAGTCGTCCAGGTCAGGTCAGGTCAGGTCTGGTCAAGGGTCAGGGGTCAGGGGTATGGGGTATGATGATGGACTGGAAGCGTCGAGGAACTATTTGCTATTCGACAGAGCTGGCTGCACGTGACGGACAACAGTCCTATTATAATTCTCTCAGTGCCTCTCCCGTTTCCTTCAGATCCCGCCATCGGGAATGTTGGAACAGAAAAAGGCGCTTTATGGGAACAAACCGGAACGGCCCTGATTCTCGTTACCACCACGTCCCCTCCTATTCGACTAGGTAGTAAGTGATACAGAGCCGGGATTCGTTTACATCACATTGTCCCATCCAAGTTCGACAGTTCGATACCGCTGGCCTTCTAGAATTACTAAGTCCTGCACCATCTCTCCCGACCCTTTTGGGCGATGTTACTGTTTTACCAAGTCTCGCAGATCGCTCGCTGTCGAGCAAAGTTGAATCAGGACCTGTAATCAAGCCTCGCTTGGCGGCTTACTTGACACATTCCTCATCTGGCCCTACGGTTTGTAGTCAGAAGCGACCCCAACCTACCCGTCGATGACGTTTGAGAATATCACCTCGCTCATGCGAACAGACTTTCAAGTGCCAATTAAGCTTACCCTGAGGCATAAGACTGTATACTATGATACATACCTCATCGGCGGTGAGCTGCTACTGTAAAGAAACTCGTATTCACCCTGACTGACTGCCGCCTCGTGGTCTCGTGCGTGGCAGAAATATGACTAAGAATGCGAATAATTCGCAATAACATTCCTAAGGCAAGTCAAGGAGGGTAGAAGTGAATCTTGCGCTCGCCCAGCTACCTGGAAGGCAGTTGTCAATTCGGAGCTGAACCGTCCACGCGGCGACGGAAGAGCTAATAATTGGACATCGCTGAACTGCCGGCTTCCCACCAGCTGGGAACCGACAGTGGATATGGACTGTTGCTGATAAGGGAAGACTCGCAGTATTCTGTCACACAATATAGGTTTCATGTTAGTCGCGTAAGGTCAATTCTAAGAGTCTGCTACCTCATGTAGTAAGATTACCAATTCTTACGCGCAGGCAAGCGAATTGGCAGCCGAAAATGCGATTCTGCATGTTTATTCTTCAGCTCGCATTACTAGCAAAGCGCCACGCATCATGTAGGTACTGAAGGGCGCGTGCTGGAACCGCCTGCGCAGTGGCGAAGCCTAGACGTTACCAGCTACCTATCAGGGTAACCAAGTCCGTCGACACCACCTTGCATTTTTGTCGTAGGGCCAAAAATATTCCGGAATCGTTGAGGTTTGGGGCCAAAGATAATATCTCGTCGCGGTCTTCTCATTGCCTTCCATTACTCTTCCCATGTCGGCTACGTGACAACGTTCAAATGATCGACAAGCGTAAGCCAGAGCCTCACAATACCGACGCTGGTGAGCTGGCGCCTTACAAGTTCTCACTCAGTCTGTATCGAATGAGAAGAATAAGAAAATTCTCCCATAAGCGTTGGAGCCAACTCACAATGACACTTGCTTTCAGCTCGTAACTCGACATACCATTCACAGATAGTGATGCTATTCGTTTGAAATGTCCAAGGTTAGCATGGAAATTTTCACAACCCATCAGAAACGAGCGAGCTAGCCAGCTCTTCATAACCCTACAGTTCTACCAGGCAACTGGTGTCGCCGTCTTCTACAAACCAGCTAGAATGACTTGGTCCGAGACGAGCCAATTCAATTTAAGATGATATTCCTACCTGATTACATTCATACGGCTATACCCCCGAGTCTAAACCTGTCCCAATACCAGAAATCTTCAATATATTCCCTGGTATTACGCCATTATAGCTCGCATGCGAAATTCATTGGAATTCATTAGAATTGTTCGAAACGGATCTGACACATGACAAGTAGGTAATTTCATGGTTTTCGTACAGCAACCCATCGTGATGATTCGAATATAGAAAAAACAGAGTTGTTTTGGGTCTCGTGTGTTATGTTCACCATGGTATCTAGACACATGACGGCGACTTATTAGGGCCGTTATTATTAGAAGGTAATGATTTCGCGTACGGAGACAAGCCGGCGGGCTAAGAATTGAACCATCGGGGTTAATGTGTGAATGATAGCTCAGGCAGTACAGGCGGCGTCAGCGGAATTAATGCACTAAATCCGTTTACATCCTTACACCGGGCCCGCGGCCTCCACTACCAGAATTTACCGCATTGGTAGATTGTGTACGAAATCTCTAAGCAGCCTGGCATTGTACAGCCCGCTGGCGTCAGCTCATAGCTGCATCCGTAGGGCTGAAGTAGGAGTGTTCAGTCTGACCGTGCCCGAAAATCTTTTTTCTTTATAAACGATGGCATAATCACCAAGTATCCTGCTCTCATAAATCGCAAATGATTTCTACGATATAAATCTAGAATACCAGGACAACAAAATAGTGGCGCTAGTCTAATACCCATATTGTGACTTAACATCGTGTCCACCCTTCATACTTTTCCCTTCTCTCTTTATATCATCTAATTTCAAAGAGTAATTTCCTACCATGCATGTCATACTTACCGGCGCAACAGGCCTCGTCGGGTCTGGCGTCCTAGATGCTATGATCAAGATGAAGGATGTCACTAAGATCTCAATTCTCAGTCGAAGGCCCGTCAAGATGGCCGAGGACGTCAAAGACCCGCGCATCAACGTCATCATCCACAAGGACTTTGAAAAGTATGATTCTGAGGTGCTCTCTCAACTCAAGGGTGCTTCAGGATGTGTATGGGCTCTAGGTATCAGCCAGACGCAAGTTGGTAAAGAGTGAGTTACCCCAAGGCACTACCTACCTACTACTCCTATTCAGAGCGGCGCATCATTCACCATTTAAACCACTAACCTTTCATATAGGGAATACGTGAAGATCACTAAAGACTACGCCCTAGCAGCGTCGAAGGCATTTCAGACACTGGCTTCAGAGCAGGAGCCCTTCAACTTCGTGTACGTCTCAGGGGGAGGTGCTACGACGCAGCCAGGCCGGTTCTCAGCCATATTCGCCCGGGTGAAGGGTGAGACGGAATTAGCCCTGGCCGAGATGCGCAGAGCAAACCCTCTATTTCATGGTAGCTCTATCCGCCCGGCGTATATCGACGCCTCGAAACATGACGCCATCAAGCCCTATATTCCAGTTCAGAACGCTCTCTATAGAGCTTTGAATCCGATTATGGGTCCTGCAATCCGATTCGGAGCTCAATGGGCATGGAGCCCCACGCCGGATTTGGGACGATTCCTAACAGAGATGGCCATGGGCCGGTACAAGGATCAGTTCAAAGCGAAGGATATCCAGATGGAAGGTGAATTCCCGATACTGGAGAACTCGGCATTCAGACGACTGGCGGGCCTTGACCGTAAATGAAGGACGACGGGTTTTTATATTGGCTCTTCAGCAAAGAGGCGTTCAATTGGTGTATAGAGGCTTCATTGTATTATCACTACCGTACGTAGATGCGTGTACTATCTTATGTTGTATAATAATCACTCAGGCCGGGCGACTGCCTTCATCCCCGTTCCTTATTTCCTGCTCATCTCGGGACATCTAGCTGATCAGACATATTCCTAACCGTACTACATCGAGTTATTCTACTTTATTAGTATTCAAAGCGCCATCTTAAGTCTGAGTCACCCTTCCAATCAGCAACCTCCCCTACGTGCTTGATTTCCTCCACTATACCCTCACGCCTCTTGTTCTCTCTTCTTAATCTAATGCCTAGGATCGTCACCACCACCGCGTTGGCGAGGAGATAACCAAGAGCGAAAGAGTGGCCCACGACAAATCTCGGCCCATCAGTCGCGCGGTACAATTGCGTCCCTAGCACGGCACCGAGGTTCCCAATACTGATTTGCATGGCATTCGCGACCGCTCGCTTTGTTTGACCGGACACGTTTATGGCGGGCCACGACAGTACAAGTGCAGTCGCCGGGTAGATTCCACCAGCCGAGAAAAATACACCGGTGTAGCTGACCCCCGGTCTGGCGACTGGATCGGTGTTGCTCAGCAGGATCGCGTAACCAATAGCGGCAAAAATGGCAGAGCCTCCGATAAATATTGCTCTTTGGCCAAGCCGTTCAGAAAGAACAGCCACCGAGGCGGTCGTGACGAAAGCAAATGCATAAGGGGGAACTGTCAGTAATTGTGCCGTTGCTGCCGTATAGCCCAAATTCGAGATAATAGTCGGCTACAAGAAGGATAATTAGCAGGTATGTATATGTTACTACAGCCAGTGCATCGCATACCAGGAATAGAGACAGCGTATATAAGGGCAAGCTCATGGTATGGAATCCCAGCCCGTAAAGCCAGCAGTTTGGATCTTTCAGCGCTTCTACCACGGCGCTCCAAGTGAACTTTTCGTCGTGAGTTGCATCGCTGTCTGCTGCCAGACGCTGATGGATAAATTTCCGTTCATCTTCACTCAGGAACTTCGAAGTGTCTGGGTAGTTATGAATAAAGCCATACGCCGCAGCCGCGACAAGAACTGTAAGAATACCCTCCTAATTCAACATTTAGAAGTCTTGTTAGAACGTAAATGTACGAGTTGGTATAACCAACCAAAATGAAGATCCAGCGCCACCCGTTCTCCCACACAATACCTCTCATCCTCCCTATGCCCTGTATTCCAATTAGCAAGTGGCTATCATCCGAGTTGGACTTGGGGTATGCGAACATAAGCTAATATGCCACCGAATGCGCCGGCTAGAGATGCAGCACTAAAGAATAAGGATATGCGGTACTGCCGTTCTCGTCTCTTATACCACATAGAGAAGTAGAACACTACCCCTGGGAACAAACCGCTCTCCGTCTGCTTTATGTTAACAGGTGATACGGAGCTTCAAGAGTTCGTTCTATTCCGACTACGTATTCGGACAGAATGACCCTGATGAGTATAAGGATGGGGGTGGTTATTACATACTACCAGCAGGTCAGTCTCTAGAAAAGGACACATGAATGGGTAATTTGAACCTTATGAAATATCTGAATACTCACCAACGCCGAGAAAGAATCTGCTCACGAAGAAACCAGCCAGATTATGGACAATGCCCATCAAAGTCGCCACGAGACCCCATGCTATCGTCAGGGTCGGGAGCCAAATCCGAGGTGTCGTGCGCTTGAGTATGATGTTGCAGGGAATCTAGTCTTTGATCAATACGCCGTCGTTGGAAGGCGTTGTATCCGTAGATCTTGCCTTACCTCGAATAAGACATATCCAACGAAGTAGAGTGTCAGTCCTGTAAGGTATTGATTTCCGGCTGCGCGAAAGAGTTAGAAAAAGTAAACCCCCGATTTATCAGATGCGCCTACTAATGTGAACATCGTTAAGAAGTCCTTCGATACGAGCGTTGCCGACTATATAGAAGTGGTATTAGTAGGCATACATGGCCTCGCGCTTCGTGAGAAATCATCGGCTATACCATTGCTACGGTCAAGAAATGACAGTAGGTATAGGATTCCGACCGCAGGTAAGAGCCTTAAATCCAGCTTCCTTAGTAGCGCGCCCTCATTGATCGCGGGTCCAGCTGTCTCAGAGTCAGACGCACTAGGGCTGTCTCTAACGTCGTCCGCGGCCTTTTCGGCCATCTTATCGAAATACGATTGTAATTGAAGGCAATGGTTAATAGAGGTCGACAATATCTTTGATGTGAGTCGGCGAGAGACGGGAGACTTTCCGACGTCAAGTCTACCTGGATTAGGTAGCTAAGATAGCTCGCAGATTAAAATGCAAGGCATCTTAATGAGACCCGCGGCCCTGGTCCATGGCATCATAATAGTGGTATCTGACTTAAGATATTCATTCGATGGTGGTATGCTGGTTTCAAAGAGATCAAGCCGTATCTACAACATTTTCCAGTTTCGTGATTGGCGGAGAGTCTTTGAAGTGGTTGATCACGACATCGTGACCCTGTCTGACGTGCCGAATTTCACGCCCGTTTAGCCTCTCATATCAGTGATACCCATGTAACCCTCAGATAGGAATAATGTCAATTGGGGCTTAGGGACATTAAATACAACCGGCTTGCCTTTTCTAGGAGAATTCGAGGCGTTCGTTTCAGTTGTCTTAACAGCTAGCTATCATTAATGAAAGAGCTTCTTGTAAAAGTTACACGGCTAGTTACTTGATAAAGAAAAAAGTACCGCGATATAGCCACTCAACTTTGGAATAACTAGAATAAAAGTTAACAACACAGTAGACGCTGCCTTGAACTTGATGAAGGCATGCTATTCCATACTAGGAAAAGGAGGGAAGAATAGGAAGGGGGAATATGGAATAAATAGAATAAGTCTTGCTAGAAGTCTGATACCGTTTATATGCTTAGACAGCTGACTTTAGATGTCGATTGGACCTGGCGGCAAAACTCGTAAGCCATTAGCTCGACGATACTGGTGTCTGCTTCGCATCTATGTACCTTAATCATGTTCTATCAGAGAGTGAAACGGGTTCAAGTTGATGAATTTGGAGATGTGTCAACGCCTCATATGCAGAGCAGAGTGGCGCAACGTATTAGTGCTGAACTACTTGAAGATTGGGCAGATGTAAAGTCTGATTACCTGGTACGAATCTACTGAACATCCCTCGAGCCTAACAATACCATACCAGACCTTGTCTGCACCGGGGTAACTAAGATATCTCATCATTCCTCTCGTCGGATCAGGAACCGTAAAGAGGATAACTCGAGAATACCTCTTCGACTTCAACTTAGCTGTTGCCGCCAACACCCTAGCAGGGTGCCGTATAGTAGGCTCTGGCCGACGTCACCTTATATACTGCGCATTAAGAGGCCACCCATGACTCAATAGCCTTGAAATAATCGACGAGACGGACCAAGAGGTAAGAATGTCAATAGAGCTGCCCGTATCTCGCCGATCTGATCTAATTGACATTAGAGCGCCGGAGTTGAATACCTTCTCAACGAATACGTTTCGATTTAACGTAATTTACGATACCGGCATAATAAAAGAAACAGGACGTGCTTGAAGGATTTCCCGAGCTCTTTGAGCAGAAGCCATCTTTCGAAGTGCCTAGGATACGACGGAGACGGGCCGGTACGACGGAGACGGGCCGGTACGACTTGTTGTCACCCTACCATAAGCCGGGGCTCTGGGTTTATGGGCCGGCTCCTCTATCAACGGCACCGGGCAGGGGTATCTGGAGGAGCTCGAGGACGAGCGGTATATTGATCTAAGGTATGCTGGCGAATTTGATATATGTCCGGCCACCCGTTATAAGAGAGGATGAGAATTTGGAGATGGGCTGAATGGAGGGTATACGTACCTAGGTACTTTTGACTTACACTTAATTATGTATGGGACATGTGCTTTCTGTTTTTCACTTTCAGCTGTGCGCTGAGCGCATCCTCTGTAGTTGGTGGTCTTGAATACTGATTCCTATGATTCTTCCCTGGATAGGCGTGGGCGGCTGGCCATATTTACTCCCGAGACCTTTCCACGCCTTCCCGTATTCTTGTTAGATACCTCTGTAATGTTTGGAATGGAGAGATGTATACCTAGGTATGTACCTGCCCGTACGAAGGTCCGGGCCAAAAGTCCCGCATATCCTTGGCATAAATCTCATAGTGTGTATGTGCCCGGAGTTTACCGTAGGGTTATTGTATCGCCTTTTTTTTCCTATGGTCTCTCGTCCCAAATAGGAAAGTAAAGGTAAGCGCGCAATCTGCTCCGTGCGTCTATTGTCTCCGCCACGCCACGCTACGCCACGCCATACCTGACCTGCCACACCTGCCACACTAGCCAAATCTCCAGCTTCTAGCTTGGGTTGCAAGCAATATTAACGCGTCTGCGAAGCAATTGAAAACGCTTTCGCGTTTTCAATTGCGGAGCGATGCGTAGAGGCGTGGTAGGTGTGGGTGTGGATGTGGGTGGGAGCTGTGGAATATGTGGCCATAGGAGCTGTGGTTATGGGAGCTGTGGCTTTTAGGTGTCTGGGTAAACTCCGGGCTATTGTGTATCTCCGCGGTGCGGGGTGCCTCATGTATAATAAATAACTTTATAAATTTAAAACTTAATATTAACGAAAAAAAAATAAAAAAAAGAATCTAATAGAAATAACTAAGTTTAATATATAATAAGAATCCGTACTAGTATAGTATTTTTAAATGTTTAGGATATGCGGGACTTTTGGCCCGGACCTTCGTACCTTACGTACCAGTAGATGCTGCCTTTAAGATTTCCAACCTTCATGATAGATAGATCCAGGGATGCTTATTCTGCGGGGACCTGGTGGGTTCGGGTTCCCGAAATTCGGGCTACTCCCTCGGCCCCGGCCCCTTTCGACGACTTTTTACCCCTCCACAATTTAGAACGCCCTATATTCTGCTCATACTACACGAAGGGCGTAGCTACTAGGTGTTTAGTATTTATGGTGGACGGAATTGGAGCATTGCGAAGTAGAGTAGTAATTCCGTGACGTGTCTAGATCATACGTATCTAAGTCTACAATGGCGTCCGCACCTTGCAAAGTTCGACACGCCCGTCGTGAAGGTATGTCCAACACAGCCATCCCATGCCTTGTCTAGAAAGGGCTGACTAGACTATTGGGTAGATGTGCCAACAATACTCGAACTGATTCGAGAGTTGGCCGACTACGAACACGAACTTGACGCCGTCGAAGCAACCGAATCAACTCTCCTTGCCACCATAGCCTTCGCTCCTGACGACGTCGAGTCGACCTCTACCGCCCCTAACACAGAGCCCACATCCCCGTCGAGACCCGCCCGATGTCTCCTACTCTTCAACGAGGAGTGCAAACCGGCTGGCATGGCGCTGTACTTTTACAACTACAGCACTTGGCGGGCAAAGGCAGGTATCTATCTGGAAGACTTGTTTGTCCGTCCGACGGACCGGAAGAAGGGGTATGGTAAGAAGCTGCTTGTTGAGTTGGCGAAGGAGGTCGTAGCAGCAAATGGTGGCCGACTCGAGTGGAGTGTGCTCAAGTGGAACGAGCCGAGCATCAAATTCTACGAATCGATCGGGGCCACGATGATGAACGAGTGGGTTGGAATGCGGGTTGACCGCGAGGGCTTGACGAAGCTGGCTAGCCTCTTAGACTGAACAATCCTACAAAGCAGTACCTACCCACCATCTAATTCTCCATTCAACAGTATTATTGGCATATATACCGAGATCCGTTAGAGCAAGGGTCTATCGTATCAAGCAGTAGTAGCTCCGCTCGCCGACTGTAGAGGCCGACCAACCCTATCGAGGCCCTGGAAGAACTGCAAATCCTTTTTCCGGGGACGGAATATCGTCACTTCGCAATTGCCCCAAGTGACGTTCCATTTCCCTGAGCGAGAATTCTTGTCCACCATCGGAGACGCCTCCCAGACGCGGCGGTATATACTGCGACGTAGTTTTCTTCGACCCAGCACGCGGATGCCGATGGGCCGGCCGTGTCCTCGAGGATCCTCGTCTTCACCGCTAGAGAGGCTCTTCATCTTTCGAGAGTTTTTCCTCTCCATCGATCGCACCGAATTTGTGACGTAGTCTGTCCAGTTCGGCTTCTTATCGTCCAAATCGGCAAAATGCGATTGCGCAACGGGCCTCCTCGGGGGCATACTGTAATGCTGAGCATCAGCTTCTCCTCTTGTTAAAGCACGTAATTGATCCCACTCTCCCCGAGGAAGCGGCGGTAGCAGCTGACGAAGAACCCTGGACCAGTGCGTCTTCAGCTTGTTCCGTGCTAGCTTCTGGGAGAGCGGCCGGCCAAAGCAATTCTCGGTCGGGAGGCTTCGCTTTGGATCGATGGATTGTCGCATCTGGTGAGGCCAGGATGAGGCCTGATGCTCGTGTTGCGAAAAGGCGACGGCCTTGACTTTATCAACTGCCCAATTGTCTAGCCAGTCGGGCTGCCGCTGTTTGCCACTTGTAGTGTCTGTATCCCCAATCTTGGTCCGCTTGTCTAGCTCGGTAGAGCTCGTGGGAGGAGTGTTGGCCAACTCGGACCTCCCTAGAAGGCGTCGTCGCTTTCCGACCCTGCCTGCTGCTAGCATGCATAGATGTAGAGTCCGGTTGACGTGGCCGGCATTTGCGGAGCGGAGGTATCGTAGGTAGTGGTGAGCATCTTTGATGTAGGGCTTGGGGTCTTTCTTATAGCGACAGTCGCGGAATCGGGCCTGGATGCGCTGGGTGATCCATGGTTGGCAGAGAAGAGGAAGATATGTAGCTTCTCGTAATATGTGTCTGTAGAGGTGTAGGGGGGTGTTTGGGTGTGGGATCTGTAAGGGCATTGTGGTGGAGGAAGCTGAAGAGTTGAAGAAATAAATGCGAGGTACCTCACGATAAAGAATGTTTGGTTGGAGAGTCAAGGTATCCACCTTGGTCCTGTTTGGGCATATCTCGGTAAGCTAATCTCGGTGAGATCTGTATGTATATCCGTGGTACGTTGAGGTACCTAACCTTGGTTTTAAGTTGGTAGTGAACCCCACCTATTCCTACCTCATTCGATAGCTCCCCCTCATTTTGCAATTAAGAAGAGGTCTGTGCGTCGCGTCTTTTAATTTTATAGGTACCTCAGAACCTGAGAACTTCCGCTCTGTCTCTGCCACGAGTCACGACTTCACGATTACACGAAACTGACACGTCCCTTTATGCTCGTCCTTTCGCGCACCAATGCACTATTCCCAATTCCTATCTTTTAATTGAATTCCAGATTTTCGCCGCTGTCTGAGCCTGGAACGGGAAATATATTTCAATTGTCTCGAATAAAAAGTGGTCCATAGGGATTGGCTTCTGCGTCGTGAAGCGCGTCTGTCATCTTTGATCTTGATCCCCCGACCCTTGTTATACTGTCGTTATTCATTCACACCTCTGCATCCTCACGTCGATCTGTTCTGTCTGGCGTATCCTATCCTCGTCCTCATCCTCACAAATTCCTAATTATTTGTGCATCACCGCCTAGTCTCGTCTTGTACACGGTCCAGTGTGCGCCGACGATACCTTCTCTTTCGCACTCGACAAATCGTAACTTTCTCCTGGAAATTAGCGATATACCGACGACACTAGGTACTTACACATGTACCTAAGCCGAGCCGGTGCCCGATTTAACCACCCGCACTCGAATTTTATACTACCGACTGACATCCGTGTCGATTCTTTAAGTCGGAATATTTTTCTCTTAGTGCCCTAGATTATATTCTATCCATCTCGAATTCACCCCCGGTTCGCTGATGGCCTCGGCCATAACTACTATCTCTCATCGCCGTCATCATCGATTCGGCGACATCCTGAACACCATTATCACTGATCCTCCGCTTCTTCTCTTCAATCACTCCTGAACCTTCACCGCCATCGCACTCGGGTATATCGTTATCGGAACTCCTATTATCAACTTGGTAGTAATAGAAGCGGCGTAGGCGCTCCGTTAGACGGCGCCAAAATGTCGCAGTCGCAGCCCTCCTCCCAGCAGTCCTACTCTATGAGCCAACCAACCCAATCGTACAGGCAGTACTCCGATCCCAATGCGAGGCTAGGGAATGGATACGGTCCTAGCCATGAGGCGCCCCAGATCTACTCGGTTAGTCGCTTTAGACCGCATTCGTCGGCCAATTCTGACTTGGTGCACTAACATTCACATCTAGGCCGTCTATTCCGGTGTAGAGGTATACGAGATGGAGGTTAATGGGGTTGCTGTTATGCGCCGCCGTCATGACAGCTGGTTGAACGCAACCCAGATACTCAAAGTTGCTAACATTGATAAGGGAAAACGAACCAAGATCCTCGAGAAGGAAATTCAGACGGGCGAACACGAAAAGGTACAGGGCGGATACGGCAAGTATCAGGGCACCTGGATCAAGTTCGAGCGGGGAGTCGAGGTATGCCGTCAGTACGGTGTCGAGGAATTGCTGCGGCCGCTTTTGACATACGATATGGGACAAGATGGAGGCATTGCCGGCAGGGGTGATCTCAATACTCCCACCAAAGAGCAGGCCATGGCCGCACAGAGAAAGCGCCTGTACAGTGCTAACAACGAGGCGCGAACCAATGGGGCGTCCGGCACCTTTTTCAAGAATATCTCGAGCACGGCGTCTACAGCCGTCGCTGCTATTAGCAAGGCTCGCTTCGATTCGCCTGGCCCGAGAGGTCGCAACGGACCGACGAGACCTCCCAGTTTTAGCCGCCAGTCCTCCATGCAGAATGTCGACGACTTCCCTGGAAACTCGCAGCAGAGTTTCACGTCTGACTATGGCCAAAATGTCGACTCGGCGTATTCGACTCAGACACCTCATATATTCAACGGCGACGAGCCGCCGCGAAAGCGACAAAGAGTTGTCACTCCTGCAGATAGCTTCGGATATGGGTCGCAACCTATGGAGATGTACGCGCACAACTTCCCCGGCTCGCCAACGGAACCCAACGAGTCCTTCATCTACTCGCAGGCCGGCATTGACGTCCACGAGAATGACGCCGTGCCGCTACCTCCCCTACCTCTCGATCTTTCTGACGAGGGGAACCGGAAGCGTAATCTATTGATGGTGCTCTTCCTAGATCCCAATGCCGACGCTTCGGATTACTCACAGAATGAAGCTCTCCAAACACTGTCACCCTTAGACCTCGATTTTCCGATAGACGGGTCGTGTCATACTGCTCTTCACTGGGCTGCTACGTTAGCCCGCATGCCTCTCCTGCGGGCGCTGATATCTGCGGGCGCCAATCCCCATCGAGTTAATTCATCGGGCGAAACGGCCCTGATGAGAGCCTCAGCAGTGACCAACAACTCGGATCAGGTCTCGTTCCCGGAATTGCTCGACCTCTTGGGTAACACCATCGACGTTCGGGACCACAAGGGCCGCACGGTCTTGCACCATATCGCCGTCACAAGTGCTGTAAAGGGCCGGAGTCACTCGAGCAGATATTATCTCGAAAGTCTGCTCGAATGGGTTGTGAGGCATGGGAGCGCACCAGGTAGCCAAGCTACGGCGGCTAACGGTAGCTCAAGTCAACCGAAGATGGGCATCGGCCGATTCATGAGCGAGATTGTTAACGCACAGGACAAGTCTGGAGATACTGCTCTGAATATTGCGGCTCGAATCGGCAACAGGAGTATAATTTCGCAACTGCTGGAGGTGGGCGCTGAGCCTGGCATTGCCAACAAAGCAGGCCTCAGACCGATCGATTTCGGAGTGGGTGGGGATGCTGGCGAGGATGATGTTAACGGTGATCTCATGAGTATTGACAAGACTAATCTCATCGGCAACGGTCAGAAGACACGGGAGAGCAGTGCTCAGATCATTACCTGTGAGCCGACAAATTCTACCCTTTCTGTCGTGTTCATTCTAACCAGGATTAGCTATCTCACATCTATTGACTGAGACATCTACCAACTTCCAAATGGAGCTGAAGAAAAAGCAGCAAGATCTCGACTCTCTCCATTCATCTTTACGAACAACGTCTAACCAGCTGAGCGAGGCACGTCGTCGACTCGACAAACTACACGCCGATGTTAAAACACAATCTCTTGCGCGCCAGAAGATCAGCAACCTTGGTCGCGGTTACGACGAGGAACAGAGGCTCATATTGCGACTGGAGCAGAGCCATGGCCACTTAGACACGAGTAGCTCTTGGGAGACGGAGCTCGTTGCAGCGTTAGAATCCGGAGGGGATGGACCAAATGTGGCCCTGCTACCTAGTTCGGCGGTCCTTCGCGCCCGTGTACAAGCACTCAGAAATACGACGGATGTCACGAGGAAGAATGTGGGCTCTCTGAAAGGCCGCAGCAAGGACGTCGAGGTCAAGTATCGACGAGTCGTGGCGCTCTGCACCGGTGTATTAGAGAGTGATGTCGATGCTCTTGTGGACGGACTATTGCGCGCGGTTGAGAGTGAAAAAGGCGAGCTGGAAATTAGCCGCATACGAAGATTCCTCGGTGGTGTTGATGGCGTGCATTGATCACCGCTTTTGTCCAACAATTTCTGGCGTACAGTGAGTCATCGAACATGTCTTGTATGACATGGAGGCATCATTGTATTCTCTTCCTTTTCCGATACGAAGGCATCATTTGTTGGTGGCATTGGCCATAGCTGTTGGGCGGACTAGGGGGTTGCCATGATATCACGTTTAGCATCACGCAGGCTTATATACCTTCTATATCCCCGAGCTCTGCCGCTCGCAAGGAATCAAAGGATTCGGTCGTCGAGCATATACCATGAGCCTCTCCGTACTTATCGAACGAGTTGGTCACCACTCGAGCGCAAGTGGATCGGTCCTGGAGTATTCACCGGTACTCGTCTGTACGTTTTAGGTATGGACGCTTCGTCTGATGCGGCTCATTGAAGGAAACGAACGAACTTGACAGATACCCGATAATTGGAAATGTATGATTTTTATTTGATCTTATTTCTGAAACTACGTGCATGCAAAGGGTATCATTCACCATCCATCAACCTGGCCGTACTCCGTTGACCTATTCCTTTCTAACCTAACGCTAATCTGACCTTCTGCTAAAAATTCCAAACATCGCAAGTATTTCGTAATCGTCTTGGCAGTCCTATAACCTCGTATCAAACGATCTATAGCTTACCCCAGTATGGTCCTCGTTGTCATAACAGAGTTCCATCCCGGTCTGCCGCGAGCCTTCCGCACGAGCCCCCGCATCAACTTCCACGCAGCGGACTCTTCTTCGTTGGCGCCACTGCGCGGTGGAGGGAATACTTTCAGCCTGCCCTCCGACAGCGCGAATCCGTCACATGCCACCCGCTGGACGCGGACACCCGGGTGGAACATGTCGAGCCCGAGGTGGTGCCACAGGTACGTTGCCAAGGCCTCGGCGAAGGGCTGATCGATCGTCTCAGTTTCTCTGTTGTCGTTTTTGTGGCTCTGGCTCCGCCACGCCCATCCCTCTTCTCCTTCGCCGGCTGCTAGTTTGCGTCGTCGCCTGCTCTGCTGCTCGTCCGACAGTGTGGTTGTTGCGTCTGCTTTCCTTTTTGCGCCTATTGCTTGGAGTTCGTTGTCTAGCCCTCTACCCATACGCAGGAAGCGGCGCACTTGCAGGGCGGGGATCCCGATGTCAATGGATTTCATGCCGAGATGAGGCGTATCTTGTTTCCGCGCCGGGCCCTCGTTGTCAACCACACCATCATCATCATGTTCCAAACTCCTGGGTTTTGGCTTAGGGGGCTCGACATGAAAGCCGAGGGTGAGAAGGATATCCCTGCTCAAAGACCGCCTGCTATCCGCAAGCCAGTCTTCCCAACTCTTCATGAGCGTTCGCGTGCCCAAGGCAAGAGGGCTAATGCGGCAGTCAAAGGTACTAGACAGGAAGTCGATGAGCACCGATTTGAGAGGTGCGGGCATGCGGAATAGGAGCAGCGGCAGTTGAATGAACGCGCTCTGATCCACTTCATCCGTCTGCGTGGTACTATCGTTCTCCTGCCACGTCCAGGATGGTTGATAGGCAGAATCTCGCGACTCGTCATCTCCGCCGAGATCTGGCAGGAGCAAAGCGCTGAACCGCGCGTTCTCGTACCTCAACTCGAGACACAGCACAAGCCGCTTCCTCTGGTCATCAGACTCGTTATCGCCATCGTCGTTATTCCCTAGCTCCACGCTACCCGCCTGTCGATCCGTCTCCCCTAAGACTAGAGCGACATCGACCCAGCGCCACTCGACGGCAAGCAGTGCACCGGTGCGCCCTAGCGCCGCGGCATCGCTCTCTAGCCCGACCTGCACGCCGCGCACGACGTCGCCTACGAGGACATCTCTCAGGCGCCGTGAAAAGAGTTGGAGACGTGCGGTGTTTAAGGTCTGCTTGCCTACGTAGAGCGGAGACACGCGGTACGTTGTGAAGGTGGTGTTGAAAAAGCGCGACGGCTCTAAATCGTCATGAGACAAGTCGGCACTAGGCGAGGCGGACGATGGCACATCAGAGCGCGGTGACAAGGGTTCTGGGACTGGCGAAGGTGAAGGCGAGGCGCCGGCGTGTTTGAGTCTTCGAGGCGGCATTGGTGGCACTTAGCGGTGTTTGTTGAATAGAAATCTTCTCAAGGCCCAACGAAAGGTACCTACTTATGGACTTTAGTCCTAAGGGTTTTCAGGGCGGCGAGGCTTGGAATATCGCCGCAAATAGCTGTCCAGCGGAAAAATCTAGTAGTGAGCGCTATTCAAACTTGGACGCGTCTAAACACAACCAAGTTGGGCGCAATTGTTGGTATAATAAGGTATTTGAGGTTATTGGAGTAGATGGCGCGTAGAAAGTAGCCAATTACGCGAGAATTGACTTGTGATGAGAGGTAGCTAGTGAAGTTGATCTTCGCGGGTGGAGGTTGAATTGTTTACTTTCCGATTATACATACCTAGGTAGATTATACATACCTAGGTAGGTTTACAGTTGCGGCAAGTTAGGGACTATCCCGCACTAATCATGCAGAGCTACAGTGGGGTGGGGTTTCTTGTGCTAGCCGGGATAAGGTTAGGAGTTATGAGTGCGGGGCCGTTATTAAATCGCTTTGACCTTGTCGTCATCGGTTCGGCTCTCGTCATCTCACTCACTCACTCTCACTTACATCATTCCTCCATCTTCATTCCAACATGAGTCTTATATCGAATACACCAGACAGAAAGCTTCTCGAGGTACAAGGATAAATTCTTCCTATATAAGAGAGGCACAGATACACTTGAATCCATCTAGGACCTCAAAGTAGCATAGACTTCAACCTGATGGCGTCACCTAACAACAGCCACTTGAATCGTGGGGATGAGAACAGCAACCTTGATATAGCCTCAACGGCTTCATACACGTCCACATCCAGATCCGGGTCTGCATCTCCCTCCCCTGAACTCACCTCAGACCCCGTATTCACCAAATTCCCATTACTCCCGCCCGAGCTACGCCACCAGATCTGGCGCACCGCCATCCTCTCGTACCCCGGCATCAACTTCTTCAACATGCACTCTATCCCCAACGACCATGTCGGCGCCAATCGCAGTAACTCACCGCCCTGGCTATACCTGGACTTGCGGCGCTTATCTATTGAGGACGACGATGCCACCGTCTCTGAGTACGATCCCTCGGTGTGGCAGGCCCGCAAAACGTTGCGCCAGACCTGCCGTGAGGCCCGCAGCCTGTGTACCCTTCCCGAGTCCGAGGCTGTTCCCATCACGCTGATCCGTCCTAAGCGCAGCTTGTTCGTGAGGGCTGCAGATGGTCAATTGAGACGTCTGACGCCTCGTGATGACCGCTCGATAAGACGGGAGGCCGGGCCGGGGCCGGAGCCGCTAGAGCGCAGGGTCATCAGTGTTCGTGCCGATGAGCTGCTATGCCTGTCCGTCGAGAACTGCAGCTTCAACCTTCCGTTCGAGGAAATGTCACTCTCCGACGGTGCCGGATTCATCGGTGACACCTACATCGACGCCGGTCCCGATGACGACCTGGGGTGGTCTTACGATCCCCACATCCTACCCCTTCTCCCATCTGCCATTCCCCGGTCTAGGCTCTGCATCAACATGGCGCGGGGTGGGAGGACAGCTCTTCGCCCTGCGCAGGAGGTGTTGTGTGACATGCTCTCCTATAGCCAAGACCATGGATTCGGCAACGTTATGACTCGGGTGCCGCTGGTCATGTTTGATGCGTACAAGCAGGAGCTTGGCGACCGCCGCGTCGAGGAGCTGAGCCCCGAGGGCGAGGTGTTCTGGGACCGCTTCGGCGACCGCTACGTGAAGGTGCCGTGGGACTCAACCGAGCTGCCTGCCGACTATCGACTCGCCAAGGTCTGGCCCGAGTCTAACGACATTAGGACGAGATACTTGCGGTCTGCGATGCTGCAGTCGCCGAAGAGACCTGCCAGCCTTTCGACTTGAAGCGTAGTCCTACATGTGTTATGATATTAATACCTATACGAAAATATGTAATACATACAAGATGTAAACATGAACATGAATCGTTGGTCAGCACATAAATGGTCTATTAGCAACTCCAGTAAATATATTGTGCTTCATTCAAGTGGATTGGCCAAGACGAACATGGATGGGATGATAGAGGAACAGCCTCGAAAGGGTTTTCTTGTATTCCAATAATTCTTAAAAGCGAGGGCGCCTTCGTAAATACCAGATAATTCATACCCAACCAACGCCTCGCAATGCTAATAGCTGAAGTTCGTACAGACAAATAGTGTTGTGGTTCACGTCCACTTCCACGCGGGAACTTTCTCTTGCTCCTCCCCACTGATCTCATACGTAGCCCTTTCTGAGAATACGGCTCGGTTGATCTCACGGTTGGATATAAATCCGTGTGAAAACCATTCATCACGAGACCAGCCCAGGTCCGCCATTCGCGTACAGGCCCTGCCACTTCTCCTCGACGGCCACAACTTTAACCCTCACGCTCTCGATCTCTGTCTCAAGCTCCTCGACGTTCCGTGTCAGGGCGCTAACTTCCTCGAACCGCCTGGCCCCGTGCGCGCCGCTGATCATAGTCTGCACCATGTACTTCTGCTCCTCTAGCACAATCAGCCGCTCGCGTAACTCCTTCTCTTCCATCTCCAGCGCCGACACCACCGTGCTGGTCTCGCTCGTCTGGCTGGCCGTCTCGAAAACGTCGCTACCGTTGCGCAGCGGGCTTGCTACGTGGCCATTGGCCAGGAAGCGGCTCCTGGAGGAGCTGGAACTTGAGCTGTTGTGCTTCAGCATCCGCGGCAGGTTCTTGAGCGGCAGCATATGCATGTGAAGAAACGACGACGCCGCTTGGTGGACGGTCTTCTGAAGGTGTCGCTGCGTCGGGCTGTCCGTCTTCATATCGCGGATCCGCCGAGCTGCTACGTCGTACTTGGTGAAGCTGTCGACGAGACGTTTCCGCATCTTGGATGCCTCCTGGATCTGCGCGTGGCTTGGCGGGTTATTCTCATCCTGCAATGGTAGGAGAGCTCTCTGAAAGGTGGGCAGTAATAGCTGAATGCCGCGTTCAAACTGCTTCAATGTCTCGTAAGCCCGCTGGTCGGGTGGCTTGTGCGCGATCGAATCCATGAAATCGCGCTTAGCGAAAATTGTAAATTTGCAATCCCGACACATACGAATGTCGACACTTATTGGGCTTCCTGTTCCTGGTTTCTCGGATGCGGGAACGGACGGATTGGTAACGTTCAGACCTACGTCGGACGAGCACGCGGTCTGAGGATCTGCGCATACTACCCGCCCACATATCCTGCAATGATGCCTTCTGAATGTCCACGAGAATTCCTGCTGGCAAAACGGACATCTAGCCACTTTCCCGTCATCCTCCCACGTCACAACAGACTGCTCGATCGCCTTTCGCTGGTTCCTCTGCGCGGCTAAAGGAAGGAGACGAGCACCGCCGCTTGCACCGGCCTCCTCAGGGGGGTGGGCGAGCAACTGGGTCAGTTTGGTAAGCCTCTTTTCTAACCGTGATATCTCGAGTGTCTGCCTGTCAACCTTCTTCCTACGTATCGCCGCAAAATCCTTCATGTGATCCCTTATCAACCCATTATGGTCCTTGTACCCTTCTCTTGACTTGTAGCACGTCTCACACACCCTATACCAGTAACCCCTCACGGGTTCGTGTGATGCGGACCTCGATAACTTCATCTGGTACATGGTATGTCCTTCGCAGAATAACTTTCCGCACTGCCTGCAGTTGATACTACCATTGACAGCCCCCAATCTCTTGCCACATGCCGGATCGGTACATAAATCATGGGGACCTTGTCGTTGCCAGTGAGATTTGGTGATTATTTCGTCGGGATCCAAAGGCGTATCGGCAACGGGGGCTCTATTGGCCCTCCCCGTGACCGGCGGCGGAGGAGGTAGAGGTGATTCGTTAGACTCAAAGACTTCGAGACCACGAAGTGTCTGGTTGATAAGGGAGAGCGGCTGGAACTTCTTGGCTTTAAGAACCTGCTTGTCGATCCAGGACTTGACCTCATCCTGCTCGAATTCGGGCAGCTCTTGATGCGCATCGTCGATGTGGCGGTTTAGTTGTAGAAGAGTCAACATCTCCTCGTCGCAAATGGGGCATACAAGCTGAGAGCCTGACTGGCCGCCATTGCTTGGTCCTCCTAGGCTGATATTGGAGGCGAGGTCTTGAGAAAAATCAGGTAACGGGCTCGAAGTGCCGTTTAGAGAGACGGACGATGTCGCAGGAGAGCCGATGGACAAGGTACTATCAGACAGAGCGGACGGGGCAGACGGGCTCGCAGCTCTCTCCCTCTGGATAGCGAGAGGAGTTGGAGGGGCGAGACCCTTCCCACTACCTAGTATCCTCCCTCCGCCGAGTTTGCGACCGGACATGTTGAATATCCCCTAGAATTCGACGGTCGGAGGTGGTCGTATCCGTAAAGCCATGAGGACAGAGTCCGGGTCGTCGTTCTAGCTGCCACCTTCGGAACTGGTGGAAAAGAGGTCAAGTCACGGGAATTCGAATCTCGAGCAAGGGATGATCTGGTATGATGGAGAGCAGAGTCCGGTATGCCCATCAGGTAATTGTCGGCGAACTATAAGTCGTGAAGCGCATTCCCAGCTCGAGGTTCGGTGGAGTTTGTAGTTGGAGAAGAAGCGTCGCGAGGCGGAAAGACGTAGCAGAATTAATTGATTTACGAGGGGTACAAGGCTGCGGACTAACCTGATACGACTGTGCTGTAACAGTGATATGACGCACGTTAGCGCACGCTAACGAATACTTGTCCAGCACTATCATCAGCTAACAGGTACCTATAGTACATGTACCTACCGACTACAATAGGGGGCCCCTTACTGGCAGTTTTTGTCGCGTGCCACCCTTGATTGATACGGGACTTGTCGTCATCACATTTATTATTTTCTGTCTTTAAATCTTTTTTTTTTATCTTTTATCGCAGCGTATCAAAGCTCTCAAAGCTCTCTCCCGTCATTATTCGCTCCCTCCAATACCAACTTCTCCGGAGAAATACGCGTAGGTAATAAATAAATAAAAAACATGCTTTAATTGCATCCGTCTCCTTTTCTTTAATTTTCTATATCGTCACAAGTTCAAATGTATTTATATATGTTCTCATAATAACCTCGACTTGAATTTGAGCTGGCTGAATGATAGAATGGCCGCCAATAGCAACGACAAGTTCCCCAAGATCCAACGCGGAGGCAGCTTGATCCTAGCCTGGCAGGTCAGGAACAAACATGTCCTGGTCGTCGGTGGTGGTGAGGTGAGCACATCGAGACTCTGATCTGATATCGTACCTGTGAGAGGCATCCTCACTTATCATTCGTATAGGTCGCGGCTGGTCGCATCCTCAACGTCCTCAATGCCGACGCCAATGTTACCGTCGTGAGCCCGTCTTCGGGCCTCAACCTGGAAGTGCGACATCGCATCGCCAACAACGAGGTCACACACCTCGACCGTGTATTTCAACCCTCCGACCTCGAAACGCTACCTCCGAGCAACGGACCCCCTGACATGGTCCTCGTCGCTGTCGATGATCCCGCCGCCTCGACCCAGATCTGGAAGCTGTGCAAGGAGCACCGCATCCCGGCTAACATAGCCGACGTCCCGCAAGAATGTGACTTCTATTTCGGAAGCATCCACCGCGACGGGCCCCTGCAGATCATGGTCAGCACCAACGGTAAGGGGCCGAGGCTAGCTGCCAGCATCAGGAAGTGGATCGGGAATCAGTTGCCGGCTGGCGTGGGCGATGCTATCGAGAGGATTGGAGAACTGCGCGCCAAGTTGCGCCAGATAGCCCCCAACGCCGAGGAAGGCCCCAAGAGAATGCGGTGGATGACGAGGGTTAGCGACGCCTACACTTGGGATGAGATGTGCGGGCTCACCGAGGAGGACATGGACAATCTCCTGACCTTTTACCCTCCCAACAAGGTGCCACAGTTGGATATGCTGAAGGCCATGCGAGGTGGCATGGCGCCCGAGGATATCGACGTCTTTGATGGCTCATTTGGCTTTAGTGTCGTCGCATGATACGACCTAGGTGGAAAGATGGAAGATGATATGTCCTAGGAATTTGATTACATCAGAGCGACAGTGATCATAACAGGACAGGCTAGATCATGGCTCGTTTAGTCATTCGGCCTATCTCATCGGTCCTCCCGATGCGAGCTATAGTATAAAAAGTGGCCTGTCTTTTTTGGGGCACGCGTGGGCCATATAAGATGAAATACAATGGCATAGTTGGGTGAAATCGGTGTGTTATAGCCGACCCTGAGCTGAGCATATCCAGGTATATCATTTTCACTCAAGAATCCTATGCTGCTTCTGTAAATAGTTGGTTGTCAGGTAGTAAAGCGTTCCAATGTGCTTTCAACGCCCAGGAAATTTGGTAGGTAGTAGAATACTCAACGCATATGCGAGAATGTACTTCACTTAGCGCAGACATATTCAGCGTATATAGTGTATTTATAGGTACGTAAGACTTCTATGAAAGACCCAATATTCATTCTATGGCGGTCGGGGGTATTTGCAAATGAGAGGTACAGAAGTATTAACTTCTTGAATCTCTCAGTTTTGTTCTATCGAGAAGCCTGGCTATTACCCTAATATGCTCAATGTCAGGTTGACAATACTGTCTACGGGCTCAATACCCCCGTGGTAGCATCATGCTATGAATTTCGAGCTTCACCGGAGCTGATGAACTTGAGCTCCTCGCTGATCATTCGACATCGAGACCTCTTTACTCCCTTAACTATCATCTACCTGAATCACAACTGAGTATATAAACATTGATTAGACTCGCCAACACCACCTGGTATCGTAACCAGCTTGCGTTGTCTAAACTACCTCCTACCTTGTTCCATGCTTGCAGAAACATCAATTACCAGCCCCCGACATCGTACTTCTCATTGTCGCCAACTTTCTCAAGTGAGTAAGACTAGGCAAGGACTAGTTAACAACTTAGTTGCTATGCTATTAGATGTCTAACATTATCAATGAGCGGTTGTAGGCAGCTTCCGCAAACTGTAGTCCATCCCGGCCCCCTCAGAGCAATGAGCAACCCTTTTACTAGACGCGTTGGAAGCTGCCTCCAATATTACTACCTACCTAACCTATGGACGACAGCTCAGTCAAGTGCTGACGTTATTATCACACTTCCTGGCCACTCACCCGACGGTCCTATTGGATTGGCGCCGTGCTGAATCGCCATTAGCAATCGGCCACTTTCGCAGAGTCCTCTATCCGTCGAACATATTTCTTCGCCCAGTGACAAGCTACAACACTCCCGTAAGCCTCACTAAGCTGCTGTAGGATTGAGTCAAGCTAGCCCTCGTGTAACTGACTCACAGCTAACAGGTCAGCGAATGGCTTGCCAAGAGCGACGAGATGATGAAGGCAACTCCGAGGAGGTATGATAGCATGACCAAGGGGTAGAGTTGTTATAGCCGGCCTCCTCGCTTGTCAATAAAGCCACCACGACGTCTCTTACAACAATCGGTGTAAATATGAGAACGTATGATAGAGGCCAGTGCTAGATAGATACGAGGTATTGGAACCATGATAGACCATCAGGTGAACGGGCTAGTTTAGATAGATTCCGGGGAGAAAATCCATAGGGATGGGACTCGAGCTAACCCTACAAGCAAGAAAAGGGGTAAAGGACTAATAATACTCTTACATAATACACGATGGTCACTTGAATCTCTACACTCTGATACACTAACCTGTAGCTCAGATTTTTACTCTTTGTTGAATTAATAGGTAGACTATAGCCGTAAGGATGGGAGAAGGTAACAGGCATGGTGCTACTCCCTCATAGCTGACTGCAGGTAGGCAGAATTATTACTAAGAGGTTATATACGATATAAGAGCTGTAGAGGTAGGTCTGACCAATGCCTTAGTATCATTTCTATTATTATGCTAGCATTATAATACAGCTGAATACGGTATCCGGTTGGCGTATGGTAGTTCAATACATACAGGCCCGTTGTCTAAGTATGCTATGCTGCCGGTGTTGCTACCCCCGGGGCTTCGTTCCATACTCGTGATTCGACCTGGCGTAAGGAAGTCGCACACAAATACTCACAGCCAAGCCAGAGAAATGTGTATTGGAACTGTACTCGAAAGAGCCGTATAACGCTCTTATTTGTCGGAGACGCCGCAAGCTTATAGCTTCAGATATCCCTGTTGTCGCTCTCCGGATCGAGACCCTATAGGTCAATTGTCCATTCACATATCGATCACATACGTACATGCGCCTACACACTCCGATATCATGGAGGGTACGCTGGCGTGTGCCTCAAACAAAAAGACCAGCAGAGACGTGTGGCGCCTCGCGAATCTCTAGATCGGAAACCCGACGTCTCGACGCATCCACATGATGAAAGGTAGATGCCGGACTATCACTTGGCACACCAAACTGGGAGGCATTTTTGAGATCGGATGTACGCTCACATCACAAGCGAATCACGGCTACTCGGCACGTGAAATCTACACGAATAGCCGTTTGTGCTTCACATTAGAGCAGATAGAAGCCAGCACATTCTCGAAGTTTCTAGTTTCGTCAAGCTTATAGAGATTAAAAACACTGATGCTCTCACCGTTCAGATTCTTGTGCAGAAGCATAAAGGTCAGAGATGCAATATCTATTGTTAATACCTCTGCATGTCAATAATCCGAGTGAATCCAGGAACTATGTACATACAGTCACTAGACAGAAACAAAGTCTCGAGTTCAGGTATATACAAGCTCACAGTAGAAAAAACTTCGCCTAAATAGGCCGCTGCGCTGGAATTTGGTCTAGAACCAGGTATAATTCGATCGTCTTCGGCGGCGGCGTACTTGCAGCAGAAAAGAGGCGGTCAATCGCTTCTGGCGCTGGATGGCGTTCCGGCTGGCAAGACGATCAAAGCCACCCATCATAGTGATGCAGCCAATACTGGCTTGAGAATTCCTCTGCTAGTATGCAGAGCACAGCTGCTTGATTCTAATTGATGAACTCATCTCCGGACAGCTTTGAGAGGGGCCCAGCAGAAGGTGGCTACTCCGGCAAGAGCGGACAGAATAAGCAAAGTGATTCTCACCGAGATCTGTTTAGCGAGCTGTACTTGGGGACTCCCTGCGACATACCTTGCATTCTGGGGCTGACAACAGTTACTGGGCTCAAAGTCGTACAGCGACTGAAGTAAAGCCGTAGCCAAAAGGGGTAAAGATATTGGTACTTCGAGCCAGCCCCCTCCCCCCTTGATCATCTTTCCCTTAGCTCCCTCGAGTTTTGTATTTCTCATTCACAGAGAAGAAGGTTGTCTGGAGGTTAAGAGGCCGTGTCCCACGGGAGAGTGTAATTAGATGGAAACAGGTACCGACAAGTATGACTCGTGCTCGAATCAACGAGATCCCACGCCCGTCACTTGAGATCAGGCAGCACCTAGCCCCAGATCCAGTGACCCCTTGCCCAGGAGTCCAAGCGGCGGGTACTTGCATGAAATGGAAACATGCCGCAGAGGAATTATCTTGCAGTTATTGATTAACGCCCGTCTGTTTCGACAGCATCTCTACGTGCTAGCCCCGAAATGCATCACCCGTACCTGAACCGGCTGATGTGACGGTGCATCCGAAGGCAGTCCACAAGCCAAACGAGGCACTCCTCTTCCCAAAAGGAGTAAGCAGAGCGCAATGAGGCGACAGCACTACCTGGCCCGCGTCTAGAATGATGGTGGCGAACACAAAATCCACGTGCGGCTCGTCCACGGAACACTGAGACAGTGGCTTATTACGTATCCCAACGATACAGAATATGTCGCCACAAGGCATGACGACGGACGAGCACCCGGACCAGATCCACCAGTATGGTAACCATTCTAAGCATCGTGCACGGGAGTCCCTGAATCTACCAAGCTTGACCTCCCTACTCGCAGCACATGACGAACAAGTATTACCGCTGCAGAAATCGGTCGTGTTTGCAAATTACTGGGGGCCGAATGACCAACTTGCTGGGATTTTCCGCATCATCAGACCCATGGGGCGACGGGAAGCCGCATGTAATTGCAATCGCCGAACTGTTACAGGTTGCTGGGACCCAGGAGTCTGGTCACAGTTCCACTGCGAAGCAATATCAAATCACGTATCTTTTCCCGAACATCTCGACCCCTGTAAGTAGCCGCTGGGCACTAGGATGGGAATCATGTATCTCTCTCATACCGTCAGTCCGGAGTCTTTGGGAAGATGGTAGAGTACCACAAACCTCTATACGGAGGTCGTTAAATTATGTCATGTATCGTCTAGAAAGCGAGCCTTCAGGCCATGTCGGGACGTCTTTCGCCATGACTGGTTTTGAAGTCGGCTGAGTGCATCATCCCGCGGCGACATACCGTTGGTAGGAAGCCCTGCCTTGTTGTTTTCGCTGCTACACGTTTTTAATCTATATTCACATTGGAATCGAAGACAAACCCGAAGAGAGAACAGAACCCCACACTGAGCTGATGTCGAGTCGAGTTCCAGTGTGATCAGGTACTCTCTAACGGACTGGCTAATATACGTAAGCTTAGCTGAACTTCTTGGTCGTCCCAGTAATACCATCTAGGTGCTTCAGATGTAGTGGATGGCAGGCTACCGCCTCTTCGATGCTGCCATTCCACCAACTTGTTCAGGACGAGCGTCCTAATAGACCAATGGGTGAGGCGATACAACCCCTACCGTCATATACAAATCCTGAGCCTGTCTGTTGGTCGCACTACATAGCACGCATGTCTGTTTTACGGACGTAAACATTGAATCTCGCTGAGGTTGGAGTACACGCATTGCTGCAGGATCGAGGGACACACGGAGATGAGGTACCCAGGAACGGATAGCTGCTTACAACGCGAGTGCCCTGCCTTCTCAGGCCGGTTCGAATGTCATTTAAATAGCAACCGAGCCATATTTAGGCAGTGACCAAAGCAGAAGGCCGAATCGTCTGTCAGTTCGTTACGAGGTGACGTTGGCGGAGACGAAAAAGGGTTGGAAATGTGAGAGTCTGATTAATACTTGGTTACAGATTCAGAACTGGTCGATGGATCTATGCAGTTTATATTGTCGTGAAGCTGCATCATCTCATCAACCTGCCCAATTTACGTGCAACAATGGAAATTGAGTTTTATCAAAGCGGCCCAAGAAAGGAGACACGTCCACAGAGGAGATGACCTTAGTAGTCAGAGCTTTCCCCTGACCGTGCGACAGGTTAACCTGTATCTTGGCGTTACCTTGCTGCAGCATTACATGTAGAGTCCGCTGAAAGTACTTGCCTTGGTGGATGAATTGCGAATAGTAACATCGTGCCCAGTGCCCATGTTGAATCAAAGATGGGAGGTATGAATACTACCTAGAGTCATTACGATAGAGTCATAAGGTATAAGGGGAAACCAGTCAGGGGAGGGACTAAGTCGAAGGTCTTAGTAATGACATTGTTGGAAGACTTGACTTGGCTATTAGATTCTGAAACGAACGTTTATGAACCGACTGCCAAAGTCACATAAAACTACCTAGTGGCTTAGAACACCACGTTTCTGTAAGGATATCGGCGATGATCTATCACGTCTCAGCGTAGCTGGAAGCTGCAAGGGCTCGAAACGTCTTTCATCAAACGTCAGGATGTCGGGTCTCAACTTTGCCATCCCACCCTCCTAGTTGGACGCAAGACAAAGCCGTTGAGATGTCGAAGATCCCGATGAGTTGGCTGCGTACCCCGACCGCCCCCGTCCGACTTAGCCGCGTCAGGAATGGAATTATGCGAGTATTATCGTGAATTACATGATCGAGAAGAGCAGCAGGCGCCACGATGCATATCTACCTGTACCTAATCAACTCCGCCAACCACAAGGTTCCGGGGCTTGGAAGTGCCTCGAGACCTTGGGCTGTCAAGGCTCGCCCCGAATTGGTAGAAGAAACCCCCCAAAAACACAGCTCACCCGGGTGAGTGGGAGATGCTCGCCAGACCGCCGATTCCCTCCTCGATGCTACAGGGGCAATGACAGCGGGAGTCCCATCCTGGATATTCATGGCTACTGCTGTGTCCGTCGTACGGCATATGTAGCGTCGTGTCACATCTTCCCAAGCGCCAGGATCGGGGGGGGGGGGGGGTGTCTCGCAGAGTCATGGAGTGGGATA
>MU399605.1:0-66172 GCA_022578875.1 Hypoxylon crocopeplum | reverse complement strand
ACCACACCCCCCGGCTCCCCCCCCCCCCCCCCCCCCACCCCCCCCCCCCCCCCACCCCCCCCCCCCCCCCCCCCCCCCGCCCCCCCCCCCCCCCCCCCGCACCTCAACTCGATCAAGTATCTTGGTACACAACCCCCTGATCCTCCTCCCCAGTCTGTCAACTTCATGTTAAGACCAAGCAAGGGCCGGGGTTCCACTAGGCGCGGCTGATGCCGTCGTCTATCATCTCCCTTCTATTTTAGAACCTGCCATTTCGAAATGAGGAGATCTCGCCGAGTGGCACACGCATCGGTCGGATGTATCTTCGCACCCCTACGGGATCGCAGTTCACGAGGATATGGAGCAGCAACCCTTTGCGAACTCCCCAGGTCATCCCACCCAGGCCACCCATCCCAACCAGACCAGGGTTGCTGTTCCCATCCTCCATTGGCTTGCGGAGATCGTCCAATAGCTGCATAAGCTAATGGAATGAAGTGACCAGCCAATAATATTCCCAGTCCCTTATCCTTTTCTGGTAATTCAACCACCCTACTCTGTCCATCGATCTACACACGACTTACACACGCGTCCCATCTCCAAGCCAGACTACAGGCGTCTCTCGCCATACTGATTTACAAGAGTGAAGGGGAAAAAAAAAGCACTTTTTTTTTGTAATGGAGTCTATGCTCTCACGTCATTATCCAATTATTTTGTCGATATACCGCACCATATGCCAAATCCCGCTTGTAAGTGCAATGCTGGGTTCGTCGTCGCCGTCCAGTTTTATTGCTTTTGAAGCCGACTTACAACTCTCACCTAACTCAGAGTTACAAGGACCACATGCAGGTAGACATCATTCAACTATATCAACGCACCTACCTACATGTACCTCATGCGCAACCATTTTGTACTTTGCATATAGGCCCTTTCCCATCAGTTGACGACCGCAAATCTCGAAGCTCACATCTCCGGCCAGGCCCCTTCGACTATCCAAGTCATTACTTACACACCGGAGTGTAGTCTTGGTACCGATGTACAGACGGAATTGCACCATCTTCTACTCGCAGTCCCTCCTCTGAGCTGTGTAGGTCTATTCAACTTTGTACTGTATTGTCATTCTCATCAGTTTATTGGTCTTTTCGTCACTGTTCTCCGCCTGCTCTGTGCTTTTTTTCCCCCTTCCATCGATTTCATTTTCCCCTAGCACCCGTCCTACCAGAAGCCACCATAGGAGCCCTCTCTCATCATCTATCCCTTTCGACTAATGTGGGGGATTCATATCCACTCTCTACCAAGTCCTGATTCTGGGGCACGACCCCAAAGTGCCTCCTCTCTCCCCGATCACAGACCCTTGCATGATTTGCAGCTTTTTAAGACATTGAATCTCGCATTTCAACGGCTAGCATCCCTGTCAGTCGCTACATCCTCCACCCTCTATACTCTCACCAGGGTTGGCATCATCGTTGCTGCATACACAAGCAGCTCCCCGACTCTACATCACCTGCACATATACTTCAAAGGATTTATAGATCTTGGAAGGGTGAGACGGTAGTAGAAGTCTGCGGCCGCTTATCAGACCCATTCGGGAGTTGATAATCTCAACGAAACCAGAAAAGAAAGGAAAGAAAAATAATAATAATACTAACAATAAAAAAAATTAAAGCAGGGGAGGCTTGGGATGAGCAACCAAGGAAAAGGTACATCGATAGTATATGCCTGTGTAATGGAATGGTCTCTCGACCGGCCACAACACAGGAATCTTAACTACAGCCCCAGATACTTCACAACGGCGATCCGAGAAATGTGTCTCGCAACTTATTCTTTTCATCTCTTTATCAGTTCTTGTTCCCTTCGAAGAAACTCTCCCAATATTGTCCCAGTTTGAGGATCAACGTCTCACACACCACACACATATTTCAGAGACCATTTCTGAATCCCGTTCGTTTGCTGACAGGTTCTCCGACAACTTGCAGTTCTTTGGCCGTTTACTTGTTCGTTGTTGGCAACTCGTGTCCTTTGGTTCAACTTACGACACGAACCACGCGGGACACGCGAACCTCTCGGATACCTGCGTACTCCTGATTGCAGCCCTTCCAACTTACCTTCATGCGAACACGTTCGGGCAGGCTGCATACGAACGAACCAGGTCTCCACACTCGGTCGATTTGAGTGTAGACGGTAAGTCATAACCCTTTGTCACCCAACTGCTCATGTCAAATATCACTTTTCCACGCAGCTGTCAGCACGTCCCCCAAGGCTTGTATAGTGACAAGTTATTTTGGCCGGCTATCTAGACAGAGAGCAAGCTGTAGTTCGCATAGCTAACAATGTACAATATCGGTATAAGTAACTGACAAGCAACCAGACGAACAAGAGAGCCAAGGAGTTGAGTATCCTCTTTTGAAGGCGGGGGAAAGTTTTGGATGCTTCCACTTTCCGAGACTCGACTCAGATATAGCTTGCCAACAGCCACATTCGACCAATGAACGACCCTGGGCTCCTCCTATCTGCTCCTGCGAACTAGGTTGTCAAAGACTTCCAAACCTGTGCGGAAGGAAGAAAGAAGGGGTTTTCATATTAATCCCCCCTACGAATAAGTCGCCGGGTATTCCTGCTATTCTAATCCGTTGAGATTCAAAGTGCTCAGCTCTCAGAGTGGCCTGTTTCTGTCTTTTAGTAACTGCCGCTCCTCATTCTGTCTGCTGAATATTCTTGGATGTTTGTTTCACCGGTGTTGCCAACAGAATACCAGTATCAAACCATCCCATAGACTCGGCAGCACATAAGACAGACAGAGCGCGAACAGCTAGTCAGAAACCCCCGATCAGCAAAGTAGGGATCTTTCCCATAAGGATTCTAGGGGAGACCGCCTCGGAGCGTCTCGACACGCAGGGACTTTGAACTTTCTGCAACACTGCTCCCGAAACAGGTGTCTGCTCGTTCCATTTGGGACAAACCCATTCGCACCATTTCACAGACTTGCTCAAAACAGACAGCTTAATGTCTGCTGTCAAGTTTGAGTACCCACCCTACAAGCTGTTCGAGGTGAGTCACAAATGAGGAAAGCTTCCGTCTGGAACACTACTTCGGTGTTGCAGCAATCTGATATCGAAAAGTATGTTGACAAAACATCACAGCCTCAATATCATCCTCAGAGGCCAATCATCGTCGACAGTGACGCGCTCGAGTCCCCCGAGACCGTGATCCTTAGGTACGAGGAGGAGGCAGCCGCTAGAGCGAACGGAGGAGACCTTCGTGGGGATTCCCCGCCTGGTCTCCTGTCTATGTCTGCATATCCGAAGCCTCAACCGCCCCAGATGCATGGTAAGTACCTAGTGCAGATGCTTCTTAGCCAAATTCCGAGAGATAGTAGAGGGCCGAACGATGATCTGGTGTTGGCAGCAATGGCAGTAGCATGGGAGCCATTGGAAGTTGTTGGGCTAACTTGAATCTGATTTACAGCATTTGATTCACCAAGATCGTATCAAGATCCTCAGTATCAATATTCTGCTCAGCAATTTGCGGCCCAACAGTCTGAAAATGCCGCGGCGCAACTCAACCAGATGGCTTTCGCGGCTAATGGTTCCGCTGGCCAGTATATGGCACCGACTGTGGCCACGGTGACCTCGTACCAACCGACGGCCGGCATGTTTGGAACCAAGGTTTTGATCAAGATATCAGCTCCGTACGATCTGATCGCAGTCATGAGCCACTTCTACCTCAACTTTGGCTCCCACAAGAGCCTGGCACACGCTATCAAGGACACCAGTGACGCGAGCGGGTTCGGCTACGCAATCAGCGGAGAAGCACCGCAGCTTGAAGACACGAGGAGTCTAAGTCTCAACGTGCCTTTATTACTCCTGATAGAAGCTGCAAACGGGCAGAATCTGGCGACGATTGACGTCGGCACGTTCACATATCATGACACTCCCGCCGGGACCACAGAGGTGCCGCATGAGGGCGTCACGCGGGTCAAAGGGGGGTCGAGATCACCTGAGCAGAGGGACAGCCCTACAAAACAACAAGAGCCGGACCAGATGGCCCCTGACGCTGCTACAAATACATACGGCTACGCTCCCACTGCACAACAAGCCGTGGCATCGAACTACGACACGGGCTACTCCAATAACGACAGCATGATTGGCACTTACCACCGCTCGTCCTACGCCGTGGACTATCCTCGGCCACCGCCACCGCCGCCGCTCAAAGCTCCATCGTGGAGCCCGTATGGTCACTCTCTCTCCGCTCGCAGCCCTCATACGGCCCTCAACCACACGACCATCACCAGACCTAGCATCACGACATTGCCAATACCAACATCCAGCGCACCGCAACTAATCCGAACGAGCACTTTACAGGCATCCGGTTCGTCTAGCGGCGCACAGCTAAACCCTTACGCGCTCTATTCGACTAAGGCGGTGCTCAAGATAAATGGAGATCTCGAGTCGATGGTGTCAGGGTGGACACCGGAGGAGTGGGAGAACCGGAGGCGGATAGTCATGTTCAGCAAGAAGCAGCAAGGCTCAACACTATCTACGTCGTTCAAACCGGTAACCGTCAACGAGCGGCCGCCTAACAGCATATGTATCAGCTGCATCTACTGGGCTGAGAAGGACGAATGTTACGTGACGAGTGTGGACACCATCTCGCTACTGGAGCAGCTCGTTGCGGCGCCGGGCAGGTTCACGGTAGAGGAGAAGAATCGCATCCGACGAAACCTCGAGGGATTCCGCCCTCTGACGGTCAGCAAGGCCAAGACCGACAGCGAGGAGTTTTTCAAGGTCATCATGGCATTCCCGGCCCCGAAGCCGCGTAATATCGAGAAGGACGTTAAGGTGTTCCCCTGGAAGATCCTTGGCTCGGCACTCAAGAAGATCATCTCTAAATACGTGAGTTTGGACTCTGCAGCAGCTTACTTCATTCTATCGTCGTTGCTCCCCTCTTTCATTTGGCCCTGCAAGCATTTAGAAGCAGCGCCTTTTAGCGTGAATTTCACGTTAAGATACGACTTGTAAACCGGCTAACGTTTATCTATAGTCTGCATCGCCAGCCTCAACGTTACCTCCTGGCCCAGGGCCGACCTTGCTCACTCCTGTTAGCAGCACGAGTCCGGGTCTCTACGGGCCACCACACACCCCGACGGTATCTGACGGCGGTTACTCTCACCACGACTCACACTCGATGCCATCGCCACGCTCCCTATCTGGTGCACCGTCGGCGTGGGCGACCTATCCCGGACGAACGATATCTCCCGGGCTAAAGTCGCACTCCCCGCAGGGCATACAGATTCCTAGCCTACCACCATCCTATAGACATCCAGACCCTCGGCCGCAGCAGCATCTACCAGCGCCGCCAAGCTACGGCATGCCTCCACATACGCAGCGCTGGGACGCAACTGCCGTTTCGAGCGCCTACGGCGACGCCACGACGGCTGCTCCCGCCTACACGACGAGTCACCAGCATCATCCGAGTCATGTGTACGGGCCTGGCGCATACGGTGATGTCAGTCATCGGGAATAGCGACGTGACTGCGATGGCTAGAGATGGGGCGGGTGAGACCCTCGCAGGGCGTATACCGCAAGAGGGTTGCCTAATTAGCCCCCCTGCATCAACAAGAAACAAAGAAGGTGAAGGGTGATATGGGACGCGGAATGTGGCTCAGGCATCCGTACCAGACGACCTCACTCAACACCAGCCCCCTTCATCCCCTAGTCTGTCGTTTATGGGCTCTTTATGCATCTGTATGGTGTGGGGCGGGAGACGGTTTTACGCCTGAGTTCCCCATGCTGCCAAATGTCGAAGGTTGTGTGTGGTCGTGATTGGGATCACAGCAGAGTCTACGGGGCGAGAGTGATTCGTAAGATGGCATATGCCAAGCTGTTGAAGGTTGGTGGGGGAAGAGCCTTATGAGATGGTGTGTGTATGTATGTGTATGTGTGGGGGCCAAGGGGGAAAAGGGGGGGATTCGGCCAAGGTCAGCTGTTGTGGCGTCTACCAATCACGATCCTACCCGGCACTCCAACTTGATCGCACGACACAAACGACCTGCCCTGACTTATCTTCCGGCATCCCTACCTCCTACCTCCTACCTCCTCCTTACACTTATCCGGCCACGGGAACCGCCGCACCCGTGACGGCCTTCCCAGCCCCCCCTACACGAGCACCGGTCTCCTCGTCTTATTATCTCCACTGTGTATGCTTGTCCGAACCCTTGCGCCTATCATCGCGTCCCTCTTTTTTTCCGGGTTCGGGTCGACCAGCCAGGGGGCCATGATCGACCTTGCATGGCTAGTCTGTGGTGACTGATTGGTCACGAGCTTGTCGTCTTGCAGACGTATCCATGTGGGCAGCATGGATGGTGTGTATGTCTGGCTGTATGTCTATCGGGTGCGCGCCGCTGCCGCCTGCATGATGCATACAATCTGCCTCATGCCGTCCCTTACTTCCTCACTGGGTAACCATCCTCTCTCTCCCTGGTCGCCATCGGGAACCCGCCTCTTCAACGCTCTGGAACTATAGAACTCTGGGTTCTAATTCTCACATCATCCCTCGCGCACTGGCAAGCCGTTACTGGTTTCACGACAGCAGCCTGCTCTCATAGTGCGCTCTGTTCGCCTTGCTTCGGCAGGTGATCCACACACACGATGTACATTTCATATAACAATCATCAGCAGGCTCCAGCAGCATGTTCGATGATTTATCGACCTGAACTAGGGAGGAGACAAATATCATCGCTCGCCACAGATAACCCCAGTCTTCACCGAATATGCGTGTCCGGTGATGCCTAGATACGAGCACAACCAACGGATAGTCGAGGATGACTCTTCGCTCTGCTAAGCACAACCTATTCATCTTCATTTACAGGATAACAGCGATCCTTTCTCAGTGACGGCCACGTACTGCATTTCAGCGTCATATTCGCCATCTCCGGACGGTGGTGGGCCCAAGGCCTAGGTCACGGATTGACTGTAAATTATTTGCCTCCTCTGCTATCTCTTTGGTTCGATGGCGCTCTGTGGTCATTCGGACGCTTGGCATCAGGGCGTTCTGGGTATCCCCGAGGGAAGGGGGCTATTGATTCCTTGATTCTTGGATTCATGCTCTATTTGCTGCCAACAAGACACCCACCACTTTACGCTTCAAATATTTTCTCGACTGGGCGACTATCTAGCCCTCTATCTTCTAGCCTTAGTAGCGCGGCATTTTACTTTCCAACTGCCGCCTCCGGGATGGTCGTTCGGATATAACAGGTCGAGCGGAGGCACGCACCCTTTTTCATTTTGTCTGTCGAGCTAGGCTGTCCTTGGAGTATCCAGTGTGATCTTCACCTTTCGTTATCATCCTCTTTTTATTTTATTTTCCCGGCTTTGATCTTGTAGTATTTCTTGCTCAGATTGGGCATCTTCTGGCGATGCTTCTTCTATCTAGACGGAGCTCTTGGGACTACTCGGCGTGTTTACGCATCGAACGGCTTTTAGACGGATAGGCATAAGGAGATGAGGAGTACAAATGCAAGAGCCTGGGGAACTTGAGAGCGACCTTGCGGGATTTCCTTTATTTTCAGAGCGTTTATACCCTGCTTCTCTCATATCTTCTGTAATCTTAGCTTGCTATGTCTTCTACTTTTTCATTTTTGTTTGGCTGCTTTGCTAGATCAATACTTTGAAACTACATATGCATCTCATCAGCTGTTTCCGCTATGGAACGGTGTTCTGAGGAAATGGGACCGGGAGATGGGAAACGGGACAGGTTACCATGGGACAAGAGGTATCACATCTATGGCGTAAATGAGTAAAGGGCATAGGAAGGGTGATAGGATCTGGGAAACAGGCTGTCTTAAATCTTAGATGGGTGAAGGCGTTTCCGGAGATAAGTTGCTTATTCACTTGTCTGTTCTCGCATGTCTTTCAAAGTTAATCATAATGCATACACACTATTCATTTGACATTGTCTTGCTAGGTGGTCAGTCGTTCATAGTGATGGCGTAAATGGGAGGATAAAATACGAAGACTCCATTTGTAAGTCTTCACGGACACCTCTTTATATCGCACCCCTAATATGCCTAGGTACCTAGATTCAATGGTTATCTTAGCTATAGTAGCACATGATCGGTTATTCGCATCGTAGCCTACCTGTTAGCACACTGGTCATCCCATAGAATCCACAGTTCGGTATTTTCCTTCTGATTGACCATCAGGTCCCGTGTAAGCACCTCATTCAGTGTGTTCTCTCTCACAGCTTCAAGTCCTCCATCATATCTGCCAGTGTTTGCCATCTCTTGTCACCCTCCCACGACTCCTTCGCCTTACCCATGACGCTCCTCACTGCGCTCCTCGCCTTGCCCTTCCATCTGCTCCCGATACTATCCACGCGCGATCCGTAGTTCTCGTACGCAGCAACCAATTCCGATGTCCTCTGGACTACGGCATCCCATGAATCTACATCCGTCAGCCAGCTCCCCTGCTGGCCTTGCGACCCACTAGATGCCGACAATGCGTTACCGACCCCGCCGACGGCTGTCCTCCATGCCTTCTCCGCCGCGTCCAGCGCCCCTATCCAGTCTTTCCTCCAGGCGCGGAGGCGAGACACGAGTTCCCAGCATGCCGAATTCGTCGTGATAAGGGGTACTATGTCGTTCTCGAAGAGGGAGACGATCTTATTTTCGATGGTGCCTCTTGCGGGTTCGTAAGCCCCCGTTACACCTTCGGTGCTGGCAACCGGCGTTTTGGTCACCTCTCTGACGAGGAGGGATAGGATATCGAGATCCAATGCCTCTTCCGTCCGACGGATACGGATCACATTTCTCAGTCCGAGAGCTACGTCGTCCAAGTCGGGATTGGGCGACAGGCTCGCAGCAAGTGTTATGACGTTGTCCCAGATTCTCCAGTTCGAATCCGCGAGCGTAGCTCCGCGCTTGAAGGCTGACAGGGAGTCGTACAATAACTTGTGGGCGGGCTTCCCAAGTTCGGCTGCTCGCCTAGTACTCTCCGTCTCGTCCAAGCCGACGGATTCGTCATTCTTGAGTTTGCCTTCACGCCCTTTCTTCTCTTGAACAATCTGGCGGTACCAACTGAGAAGAGCAGTGCCAAGGTTACTCCAGGTCCGCGCGTCGTCGCCTCCGGAGACGTTGTTTGCCGTTGAGATGGCTCTCTGGAACGCCTCGGCCGCGTTAGGAAAATTCCCGAGACGTAGCTCAATATCCCCGAGTCTGCTCCACATCTCTGGGCTTAATCGATTGACCGCAACAGCCAGAACGTACGCGTCTCGCGCTTCTTTCCATTCTTGCTTTCGCAGGTGAAGCTCGCCAAGCGATCTCTGTGCTCTGGCAAAGCGCCGGCTAGAGATCTCCCACGCACGTTGGTAATGTCGAGGGTCGTCCTCAATGTCGCCTAGTATACAAAATAGTCGAGGGGCATTTGGGGGCGGCGGTGAACGTTCTGGGCCGTAGAAGTCGGACGCTTTTAGAGAGGAGATGTCAACTTCAGCGTCATCCAGATCCCTGTCGTCCCTGATGGCAGTATGGCTGTCGGCGCCGGGAGTACGTTCGAACAGCCTCCATCGCACGACAGCACGAGCTTTCTCTTCACCTCCGCTCCCTCGGCCATCTTCGTCGTTGGTAGCTGCGCTGCTTGCTAGACAGAGGGCAACTTCTGGCCAGAGGCGTAGGCGCTTAAAGATCTCTAGGGCCGAGACAAGGGATCCAACCGTAGTCCAGGCGTAGGCGAGTTCGGACTCGAGGTGCCAACGCGGAGGAGAGGACAACGCATTGACAAAACGCAGCCTCTCTTCCGGGGATGCTGACTCGGCAGGCTTAGGAGCAGGGAGAAATGATGTTGGTGTCTGAGGGTTTGTTGAATGGGCCGGTTCACCATCAGGGGTTATCTGAATGGTTGGGACATTAGAAGTATCTCTTTGATCATCCTGGCTGTTACTTGGCTTGGTTGAGATAGTATGTTGCTGTGTGTCAACAATCACCTGGTCTACAAGGGCTTGCAACTGCAAGACTGCACGCTCAACAGTTCGACTTCTATTGAGCTCGATACGTGATCTTACCAATAGAGCCTGGGTGTAGATTTGCCAATCTGTTGACTTGTCATCAATGACACGAAGAGCAAAAGGCAATATTTCTTCCGAAGTCAACGAATCGGCAGGCGAAAATGTGTCTCTTATAGTTGCTTCCGTAAGAAGTATGATCTGGTCTTCTGGGAAAAGGGGCGGCTGTTCCTCCGGGTTGACGTCTCGTAGCTCCGGCGGAAGAGATGAAATTTTCTCATCTTGTTTGTCGTCGAACTTGATTTTTTCTAGTAAGGTATCGTCATTCAATGGGAGCGCAACAGGCACCGCTTCAGAAACCTTCTGTTGACTAGATGACATCGGTGATAGCGCAAGGCTCTTGGCAAGCACTATAAGTTGGCTGATGTTCTTCTCCTGGAACCTTGTGCGTTTTCCTAGAGCGCCGGAAAGGGCGTATGATAAGCCGCTGAGTTTCGTCGCCGAGTTCAACGCCTGTCGGGCTTTTGCATCGTTCCCTAGTAGAATATGACAGGCGGCCTCCTCTAGGCGAAATTGGATGCGTGATTCCCGGGACCATTGCGAGGGTTCTGAATTCTCATCCGCGCTGGTTGTCCCTACGATAGAAGTCTCAGCTTCTAGAAGACTCTTTTCGATAATCTCCTGGAGGTTGGGCACGTCAGTCCAACGGCCGCTCTTGGTAAACAGGGATCCTGGCCCTAGCGATGGTTGGGAAATGAGCTTGTAATGCCAGAGGTGAATCCTCAAGCGAGTCCAAGAGAGATTCAGCGAAAGAGATTGCCGCGGATCTGACCAGACCTCAGGCACCTCAGTCGGCAACGCGACACTCGACGTGAAGATGAACCGTGAGAGGCAGAAAAGTTCAATATGGGGTATGTAAGGATATGGAGAGACACCATCCACGCCGAGAGATCTGAGGCAAAGTCTTCTGAAAGACGATATAGTTGCCTCGTCCCTGGCATCCCCCGACGGCCTTGCCTCCACGAAAGCCGAAATAAAAACCGCTTCAGCAGCCTCGAAGCCATCAAGTACCGGCCCTGTGACGTTTGCCTGTAAGAAGGCGCCTAAAGCAGCCAGACCTAAACGGACTGTTTGGGTAACATCGTAGGACGTGTCGACTGTTTCCTTAACAAGACCCTGGTCGGGCTGCTTCTCACGCGCCTGCACTGCTATATGACGAACAAATCGGGTCACCAGGCGCTGGGACTGTTCACTATTGAACTCGTCAAGGAAATCTAAGTTTTCAAGGGATGTCTCGATAGAGATGAGGTTGGCGGGAGAGAGTTCATTGATAGCCATGTTGGACTCGGTAAGCCTGGATATACTTGGTCTCGTAGGCTACGGGAGCCCTTGGCATACACGAGCTTTATGACCTAGGGCTTACTTCGTAGGGAGAAAATAATAGCGTTAATTTTTAATTTTTATGAGATATCATCATGAATAGTAGGAGAAAACCAATTCATGAAATGATGTGGTTGTCGAGGGTTTTTATGCATCTAGATAATTTCACATGTGTGAAAAGGCATCAAGATCAAGACCAAGATTTAAGACCAGTGAACGATGATGGTGGGGGAGGAGCAATATTTTTTTCTTTTCTTCCTCTTTTCCTCCTATCCCAATTAATATTCTCTCTTATAGAAGTGGTCCGTGCGGTACCGTCTTATTCAGTTCCCTCATTATGTATTCGCAGTTAACGTCATCCATAGTTAACCCGCCATTCCAATTGACCCGCCACTTTATTAGGGTATCTTCAACGCTCATTCAACCATATCGCGCTCAAATCAATTGCAAATTAGATCAATTCAAATCAAATATATCTATACTCGATTCTAAATATACGTATTAAATCGCATTTAATCGCGCGTTTATTACGCGCTTAATTATAAGCCAGATCGCATATATAATTAGTATACGTTCTTATTAAAGATACCTTTAATATCTAAATACCTTTTATCATTAATCTATAACTTTCTAAGCTCCTATTTACTTTCGCGATTAAATAAACTAATCCCTTCTTAAGAATAAAAGCTTCTTTATCGCGTAAATAATTTATTTAAATTATCACAATTAATTTGATCGCGTAATAGTTAGAACAAGTCAAAAAGGTAACGGGTCAATTAGAATGGCGGGTCAACTATGGATGACGTTATCTTAAATGGTCTCTATTTGACGTTTACGAGTGAGAAGCGATTCAAGCTTCGGAATACTGAGAAGTAGACTCAGATATCTATATCGGTAGATCTCTTAGTAGAAATGACACTGCCTATATTCATAATAGATGGACATCTCGTCATGTATTCTCGCGTTAATCGTGCATACCTACCTGGTACATATGTACACTATCATCAGGCGAGGCTTTAATTTCACTATACGTAGCTCATGAGGACGACTTGATTGCCATGTGAATCTTCATGACGTTTCCTTATCAGCTTGCATTTCGGATTCGTACCTATACGTCTCCTTCGCCATCAGATAGTCCTTCATTTCTTTCCCTTCTTTCGTCCCGGGACCACCTTGAATCCTGCACCTTGCATAGAGCTGGCGTCGTTATTTGATTCCTTGTGATTGCTCTTCTTGGCCACCTCGTTCCAACCACCTGCCGTGCTCGACTGCGTGTCGACAGACGGGCTCTTGGCGGGTTGCTTCTCGACCACGCCTCTATCGGCTAGCTTTTTGCGGCGAATGAACTCTTCAGCAAAGTGACGCCCGTCCATCGTTTTGGAATTCGCATATATCGCATCTGAGATGAGATCGCCTACAAGTGGAAATCCGATGAGCGTGTTGGCAAAAGCTTCGACTGTTGACACTATCGTTAGCACCGCCTCACTCATGTAGTCAAGGTTTTATATATATATTAAATATAAACTTACTGTCCGTAACACCCGTAATGCCTTTAGCCAACTGTCCGTGGAGCCACTTAGTAAATTCGTCTATAGCTTCCGTCTGAGCAGGTCCGGCTGTCGAATTTGAGGGCTTAACAACCGGGCGAGAAGGAGGAGCTGCGACAGTAGACGCCGGTTTCGCATTGACAGAACTAGCAGGTCGGCTCTGGGAAGACGGGCCGGTAGGAGCTTTGACTTTGCCACCTGCACCGACAGTCGCCCACCCTGAAGTATTGGCGCTGGACGCCTGGGTAGGCACCGGGACGGCGTTGGGCTTGCTGGCGAGGTCGGCATACCGTTTTCCAGCGCTGGATGCGAGTCCGGCCTGAACTGCCATCTCTTTAGCCTTCTGCTTGCGAACTTCTTCCTCGCGCTGAATTTCGGCTAGCGTCTTCTTTCTGTCTGAAGTTTGTGCTTGGATCGCCGGTCCAGATGCTGGGGCCTTTCCTGGGGCCGGCTTGGCCCATGGGCTGCTGCTAGTTCCGACGTTGACAGGGGATGCCGTTCCCCATATGCTGCTTGTGGGTAAGCCTGGAGCAGCGGCGGCAGCTTTCTCACGCTCTCGAGCTGCCTCCTGCTCAAGCATGACGCGTCGGGCAAGAGCTGCAGCTTCTTCCGCCTTAGCCGCCTTCAAAGCCTCTGCCTGTTGGATCTCCTTCAGGCTGGGTCCTTTGTGCGACTCCATCCCTCCGTCCTTGGCCCACGGAGCAAGTGGCGGCGGCTGAGCAGTAGCAGAGGAAGGTGTAATGTCAGGAGTGCCGGATCGAGAGCTTGTCGCGTATTGCTCCGGCAGGTTGGACTTGACACGTTGCGGGGCTGGGGCGGGTAAAGGAGTGGCGGAAGGGGGTGGCGGGAAGGGCATCGGGAGTCCGCTGATCTTTGCAGCAGCTGCTTGTGCCTGTGCTTGCTGATATTGTCTAGTCAAAGAAGCCGACTGGTGTCCTTCAGCGTGACGACGGGTGATCGCGCTGGGAGGTTCTCGAGGGGATTTGGGTTCGGCAGCATGCACGGGTGGGCTGGTCTTTGTCGATGCTTGGTCGCTGGTCACGTCTTGAAGAGGCGAGGTTTGTCGATCCATCATTTCAGCGTCGTGCTGCGCTCTGAGCTGTTCAAACTCCTGTAAACGTCCACGGAAGCCTTCCGGATCTTCGGCAAGCTCACCAGAGCCCGGAAGCTGGCTACGCATGCCTGCATCCAGACTTGGCGCACCGATAGGTTGTTGGGAGAGGTTGCCGCTGATCGCTCCCACTCCATGGATGCCAGCCAACACCTGGCGTTCTGGTCCTGACAGGCGAGCTAGCTCGTCTTCTCTGAACATGTCTAAACCCTGTCCAGAACTACCCTGTACGGCGGCTTGATGTGTGGCTGGCGCATCAAAAAAAGAGTTTGCGGTCCCGATAGCACCAATGGGAGGCTGCGGAGGCATCGTGATGGGCGACGTAATGCTACCAAAGCTTGGCTGACTCTGTAGGCTATGGGCGCTGGAATGGTGATGGAGTCCCGGGACGCCGGACATGGGAACTCTACCCATCGTCTGCTGGTTGGCATAGTATTCTCTGTGACGGGCCATTATATACTGCTCTTCTTGCTTACGTCTCTCAAGGTTGTTCTGCTCTTCCGCTGTCAGGGTCCTACCGAAACTAGGGAATGCATTAACGAGGGGCGGCTGAATCACACCACCTGAGTTGGAGAACGGTCCAGTCTGTGACGGTGGGCCGTGAGGGATGCCGATCTGGGGGACTAGGAATGGTTCACGAGAGTTGCCAATACGCCTTATCAACTGGCCTAACGGCTCGAATTCCGAATCTTCCAGCTTCTTCACCCGCAAGTCCGGCGTAAAGAAATTAGCCTTGTACCAGTCGTTCATCTCCAAACCAGTAAACGGACCCTGCTGATGGCCTTGCGGATCGAGGTACACCCATCTCATCCGGTCCGGCATTACCATAGTACGGGACTGAACAGAAGGGGGCTCAGACCCTTGGTTGGCGGAGTACGGTGGTGCATTGCTCGTTGTTGTATAGGCCTGGCCGTGAGGAGCAGCTGACATACCGCCATGCAGAGTTTCAGAGCTCGCTGGCGTCCGACCAGACTCAGCCTGGGCAAACATATCGGCGAAGAGGCCCCTTCCCGATCGTAGAGGGCTATCGGTCTCTCGAATAGGATCACCAGGTGCAGTACGGCCAATGGCACCTAGCGGGTTGGGTTGGCGAAGATCCGGAATCGAATCGCTCAAATTCTCGCTGTCCTGGGGCTGCATCTGCGCTTGCATAGCGGGGGGGAACAATGAACCAAGTTTGCTAGCCCGACCGAATGATCCAGAGCCACCGAAGCCTCCGGCGCTTGCGGGACCAAAGACGCCGCCCAAGTTGCTGAGACTAGGAGATTGAAGATCACCGACGGGACCGAATAGCGAGCCACCGAAGCCGGCGAAAGGAGCGCGCTCACGATCGGGGGTGCTCGAAGAAGGCCAGCCGGTCAGATTGCTCAACGGTGGATAGACCTTCGCGCCAACGCTGGACGTCTGGCTTCGATCACTACCATCAAACGCAGCGTGGGCAAACGTGCGCTGCAAACCGCCACCGTAGCCGGTGGTGTGGTCAGAAACGCCTGCGGAACCATGCTGTCTCTCTCCGACGTCTTCGTGCTCACCGCGTTCACCTGGAGGGCTTCGGTAAGGATTTGTTTCGGATGGACTCAAAGGTGCCTGATCATGTTCCTGATGGCTGCCCAAGTTGAGACTGGCCATTCCAAAATCGCCGGTTGAGCCCTTCACCGGAGTGTCGTAGGATGGAGTATGAAGAGGCGGGTGAGACATCGGAGGGGGGCTCGTATCTTGAGCGCCTCCGAGCACAGCACTGCCCGAGACGCTATCTTCGCCAAAGGGGTCCGTATCGGTACGCTGTCGTGGTCGCCAAGGACGGTTAGAGTCCGGTGTGGCCCCTTCGTTCGACTTGTTCGCAATACTATCAGAGCTTTCCTTGGGGATCAAGTGCGCCAGGCGGCTTTCGCCACGCGGGTTTCCAGGTCGCTTGTCCCCGAGGGTAGAGCTTGTAAGCGCAAAGTTTCCAAAGCCGCCAATGCCTGGTAAAGCGCCAGCGCCCGCGCCCGCCGTCGCGGCCTGCCAGGGAGAAGCTCCACCGAAACCCGAGAGGCTCGGAGTGGTGTTATTACGCATCAAACCGCCGAAGGGCACAGACTTATGCGCATCGCGCGTACTCGTATCCTCTTCGGGCTCTTCAAAAGTTGTCGAATCTTTGGGGTCTGCATTCTTTCGACCAAACCAATATGACGAATCCTCTCGAGACGGCCGCGTCGCAGATGAAGGAGAGACCAAACCGCCACCGCCAGAGTACGGGTTCGTGTCAGTCGTTTCGCGTCGTCTCGTACCGGGCCTCGACGTGGCAGAAGGCGAAACGAGACCGAAATTATTGCTGGAGCTTCCGTGCGAGAGCGAAGTCTTGCGACCATTTATCCCGCCTCCCGGATGATTCCCGTCCTTATTCTGAGCTGGTGGCTTTATAGCCGAATTAACATCGGATGAGAATAACTATTATCGCGGTCAGCCCAAGCGCTACTATATCGCGATGACAGATTCGAGAGCAGATACGCACTTCTTTCTCTTCGGGGTTCAATTCTTGCAGACCGACAGCCCTGGTAGACCCCGGCGAGTCCCAACAAATATCGGGCTCTTGAGGAGCCACATGGGAATCGCCCATCTTACCCCATCCCCTAGATGCAGAGCCGTTAGTATGGCCGGGGTTCCATCCCTGCTCGAACAAGGCGGAGATGTCGGTTTGTTGGGAATTAGAGTCGAGCGAGGCGAAAATGGAGAGGAACTGCTCTCTCGAATATCTGAGGGTGCCGGACGCGTCGACGTTGGTAGAGCCGAGAGGGGCTGTAGAAATTACAGCAGGGTCAGCAGAGGCCGACTGCATGGATTCGGAAGACTGCATCTGGTTCAGAGACTGGTTTGAAGGGGTAGTCGATGTACGGCGGAATGTGAGAGTGCCGCCATTAGCTGATCGTCCCGGTCGAGACCTCCAATGTCATGTCAGCTTGCCAACGTAGCCTATTCCATACGTAGTCAGGGAACCTACCACTCTCCGCTGGCATTCCCTCGGCCATCGCTCCTAGCACCAGGCCTCGTATCACGACTCGCATTTTGTCCAGCAGCGGCTGAGGCGAAACTCGAAGTGAGGTTTGACGGCATTGTGACGGGTCTTACGACTATGGTAGATATAGTCAACTGTGATAATCCGCAAGGCAAAGGGGAAACTGTCGGCGGATGAAAAGGGGGGGAGGGTTTGGGTCGGATCGGATCGAATCGAGGAATTGGGATTATGCTTGTCTAGCTACGAGGTCAGCGGCGGCGTTTCTTTACGAGATAGAAGTAGTCGGTTTTGAGAGGTAGACGAGGAAGGATGAGGAAGGGGAAGGGAGTCCAAACGATGGGAGCGTGAATATGAGTGTGGCCGTGAGTGAGTGTGTGTTTGTGTTTGTATGAGTGTGAAGGTGAAAGTGAAGGTGAAAGTGAAGGTGAAAGTGAGGGCGAAGCCGAGAATATGAAAACAATGTCAATTGTTGGCTAGACGAACCGTTGGTGGTGCATGGAATGAAATCCTACAAGGGCGCGTAACAATAGCTATTCTGCTCGTTAAAGGTATTCTAGAATACCTGTAGGGATGAAGTTGTTTGTCGAGTTCGAGTTCGGCGTTGTCGAGTTGAGTTGAGTTGCTTGTGGTGACGATGTGTAAGTCTCTGTTCCTATTTTTTTTTCTTCCCGCCTGTCGATATTTCAGGTGGGCAGACGCACGAGCCACTCATTGGAACCGCTAGCCCTTGGGTTCAATTGTCACTAAGCCACAGTACCTAGGTATCCCGCTGGCAGGTACATGGACAATCTCCCCACCAGCTAGAAGGTATAACATCAGGCGCCAAATCCATTACAGCACTACGTGTAATTTAAAAACAACGGTCTCGGTTCAACCTTAGCGTTAGTTAGATACCTAGGTACTTCTAACCCCCTTTCTTTCCGGTTCGTCTAATATTATTTCGTTTAAACAACTGTCAGAGCATGGCCTGACGGGAGTAACTTTTTCAAGATCAAATTAGCAATTCACGATAGTCCGCAAAATAACAGGTTGATCATCATTATCACCTACTTCTATTCAGAACCTACAGAAGACTGAAGGATATCAGAACTTTATTCCATGAAGCTCTCTTATGTAAAGTTGACATGAGCTATCAGTCATGTAGAGAATGGTGCAAGAGAACGTATAGACCTTGGTTTCTTTAGGGAGAGTCAGAAAGCGATACTTGAAGGAATATCTCCTAATAGAGTCATCGTCTCAAGCGCTTCAACTAATAACCGTATCCTCCAAACTACGTACACTACAAGATGTCGTTCGTGACAGCCAATTCCGTAATATTCTTTAACAAAAGATCGGAGTTGAGATCAGGTGCTGATCAGACAGCTTTAGTAAGGAGAAGCGCCAGGAACCGCCACTGCTCTGTGCCTTGTAATAATTGCTTGAGTGTAGGTATTGATACCCCTAACTCCTAACTCTTCGACAAATGTAGACTTGTTCCCCCTATTGGTGACTGTTGAATGGGCCCGACTTTATTTGCTTGCCTAGAAATAGAGCTACATGTTGCGTTCTATACGGGTAGATTGAGAATGGAAACCGGTGAGGTGGCTCTGCCATGGGTATTTCTGTCATGTTGCGAGCCATATACTATCATTCCACGACGGACTGCAACCTATCTAAGGAAACCCCGAGATCTACATACAAAGGAGGCTCTTTGTCGCTTGTCTCAGAGTTGTCTCCCCTAACGAGCTAGACCTCTTGCCAGGTTGGTCCTCTGACAATTTCCACAAAAGATCCTTTTGCCTACCGTCTAAATACTAAATATAGCAGTCTGGACAGTAGGGTAGACTATAACTTGGAATATGTGAGACGTCTCATCTCTCACCTATTATGATTTCGCTCTAGATGCCAATTTGTTATTTACCTTCATTTGACAGAATTCTCTATTGATAGCTATTTTGTTTACCTACTTCATCTTCGATTGCCTCAAAGGCGAGCAGCTTGATAATATCACACAGGAGATCGACAAGGAATTGTCTCCTAGTAGCGAGAAAGTCGCGAAGATAGCATGAAGCGAAAGACCACTAGGCTCAAAGTAAGGAGTTAGACGGGAGTCATATACGAACTCTCGAGGCTGACACATTGCGTGGTGAATCCCATAAGGACCTTCGAAGCACAAACGAGATAAGAGAAGTATATAGCACCGTAACTCCTAGCTGGTACGCATGCCACGGCACTTGTAATGGTGCAGACCATATGGAGGATCAAGGTAACGACTATGTTATTCCGCAAAAGGCTGGCAACCTATCTGAGAAAACCTCTGGCTATATAGGTAGGTATATATCGCAGAAACATAGGCATCTCAACTACCTAGGTATCTGGTATCATGATGCGGACCATATGTGGGGGTATGAACCGTGTTGTTCCGCGAGGGACTACAACCTATCTGGGGGAGACCCCGGGTATACATACAGAGACCCTCTTTATCTCTTGTCTAAGTCTCATACTGATAGTTCAGGTATCAAGGTCAGGTATCCTGACAGTAAGAAAGGAATTATAGTGGTATATATCGCGCGACAACATACAAAGGAAGCTCTCTGTCTCTTGTATTGTCTCCTGCCTCAGAGTCGACCCTCCTAATTGGCTAAACCCCCTGACAGGTCATATCTCTAATAACACCATGGAGTTGGGTACAGTTAGAAAATCCAAGTCAAGTTCAGAGGTCGAATACAAAGCTTCTAGGTTTGCTAAGATAAATGTATGAAGTCGTGAGTTTTTATGGATCTTTCAAATGTACTGGCTTCATGAATTATTAGGCTGTATTTAAACGTAATAGCAAATTCGTGTGGAGTAACGACTAGAAATCGACATAGATTACGTGTAGATACCTACATAAGTATAGCTCAAACTGATTACAAGAGAAAGATATGCATGTCAACGTAATTGCTCCTCACCACATCCCCTGTATAATTTAGCCAGCCAATAAAGAAACCATTTACTGCCCTACTTCGATATGTACCTAGGTAGATACCTCTGTCATTAGATCCACACCCATTTAAAAGTCCCATTGCTTACACCAAAGCTTCATCAAATGAGGTGTTATGGCTTTGGCATACTTCATAGTTGCGCTGCGCTCTGCCGTGCGTTTCATATCAAAAACCACAGGCTGCTGGCCTGCTTCGTGGGCATCTGAGAAGCTTCGGTAGGAATCGATGAGTTTGATACCTGGGTTCTTGTCCAGCGCTTGCGTATCGTTGGACTGACTCTTCTCAAGACGGCGGACCCAGTCGCTAAAGCTAATCAATTCCGGAATGCGATCTTTACCGTAGAATTCCTGTACAACGGGGGCAAGCTTATCCCATGATGTGGCAGAGGGATTGACACCGTGAAAGTAGCCGTTGATATCCTCGGGAGCGACCTTCTGGGAAACGCCGGTGACTTCGAGAACGAGGTTGGCAATACCTTCGGCAGGCGTCCAGTCGACGCGGTGCATGATGCCGAGGTGGCCAGGGAGAGCGCCGAGATGCAAGCTACTAGCGATAATCGACGGGAGCCATTCGTGCCTATTCCAGCAGCCCGCCTCCGACTCAGGCCCGGCTATCTGGCCAACCCGGATGATCGCGGCCGGGAAATCACCCGCTTTCGCAACGTCTTCTAGAATCAGACTTCCGACCATCTTACTACGTCCATAACCACCCCCGGGAACTCTGAGGTCTTCGAGTCTTGCCTCGGGAAGCGGTCCTTTACTATTATCCCAGCCGTCTCCTGTGCCGATCGAGGATATGAACACCACAGCCACACGTTTCGATGAATTGGTAGCAAAATCAGCGATATTCCTAACACTTCGAAGGTGGGGTTCAAACGACTCGACGGGAATGTTGAAATTGACAGGCCAAGCGTTGTGGATTACACGATCCGCCTCGGCCAGCAGTTGATTATATACCTCATGAGGGAGGCCAAAGTCTGAGCGTGACATATCGGCATGCAGGAATTCAGTCTTCGATGCATACTCGGCATTAAGGTCACGGTCTTTGACAGCTTGCGCGTGACGTTTCGCGCCACCATCCTCTGTTCTATTCAAGCAGACGACTTTCTTGACTGCTGGATTCTTCACCATAAGATCCAGCATGTAGGAACCTAACATGCCGGTAGAGCCGGTGAGAAGAACTGTTTGGTCCTCGTCCATAGCGTCGGATCGTCCTTCCTTTTTCGTAGGAAGATCAGCCGTATACTTCTCCCAGAGTGTCTTCATAGCCTGAATTTCATGCTGTTCGTTCCTCTGGGGGCCGGATTCAGCTCCGTCTTGCACCGCGGAATAAATGTATTGTGCGAGCCTCCGCGGAGTCGGATTGCCGTAGATGACGCGAGCGGCTAGGATCGATGAGTCGACGTCGACACCAGCAGCCTCCAGCCCCGCACGAAGGAGCCGGGAGGCGTTGATGACCTGCATGGAATCGATACCAGCTGCGAAAAAGTCGGTATCCGGGCCAAGTTCTCCCTTTGGTCCTAGTCTGGTTTGGAACAACTCATTGATAGATCCTATCAGTGCATCCTCGGAGCTGATGTCTATGTGAGGCGCAACGGCGTCAAAATGATGGGCTGCTCTCTCATATAGATTGTCAATCTCATCGGCATATAGCTTTAAAGTACTCGCCCGCTGTATAGTGCCCTTGCCGGCACGAAGGAAAGGCTTGTCGGGGCTGGATAATGTCATGAACTGACGACCTATCTGACCGTGAGTGACCGTCCCCTTGTTTGCTTTAACAACGTACGGCCAAACGTTGTCGAGTAGCTTCTCTGCTTCTTCATCGTTCTCGGGATTTTTGACGGGCTCGACAAGAAGCCCGGGTTGAAAGCGATTCGAGCCTACTACTAAGGCGCCCTTGACGTCAGGATGATCTACCACGGTTTCTTCAATGGTCACCGGGTTCAACTTTTCTCCGTTGGAGAATACAATGATGTTATCAGATCGTCCATGATAGATCCAATGATGCGGCTCAGTCGGATGAGGCTTGTACATGTCCTTCGTGTCGTATTCGTCGGTGTCGGGAAAGGTGTAAAATATCCCCTGGGCACCCGGATGCTTGTCCTTACGAACTAGGAATAATCGATACGCCTCTTTAGAGTCCTCGACTTGGCGCCAATCGGCTCCTAGCGCGTCTGAATCGAACACGAACCATTGCCAGAGTTTATAATTCGTCTGGAAGTATTGAGGAAGTAGGGCGAACCTGGAGGTGATTAGACAAAACAGCGATAGGGGCAGACGCATGCCTCTGGCGGACTTACTCTGTAGCACCGATCACATTCGACAGCTTCACACCATTATTCACTAATCTGTCCCCGGCGTCTTTGTTCAGGTTTCCTGCAGAAAATTAGTCACCGTAAGAGAACAAGTGCTTGGCCGACATTGTTCACTGACCTCCACCGAACGTGACGAGATTGAGCCTCGCCAGTGCTCGAATGTATTCGTCGCTTTGGCTCATATCTTCCAACATTGCCGGGGGAAGTACGGCGCTCTGGACGTCGGCGTGCTCGAGACATTCAACAACCAAATCCGTAGACAAAGGACGGTTGCCGATTCCAAAAGCGATCGGGGTACTGTAGTATATTGCACTGTAGACGAAGAAGTACATGCCGGCGGCGTGGAAAAGAGGCACTTGCGAAGCGCGTTAGTAGAGATAGGAGACAGTATCATCGGGTAACTAGCTTACTAGGCATAAAGTGTCTCTTCGCGATAGACGAAAAACCTCGCACCCAAGGCGTATATCCGTTGATGTCTGGCAAGGAACGAAAAGAATCGTTGAGGGCCATCAGACCGTGCTTGAGGATAATCGGCTTAGGAATTCCGGTGCTCCCGCTCGTATGCAACACCAGGCACGGTTCCCATTCAGCTTCATCGAAGGTCTTAGTGTAGGGGAAAGGCTTCACGTCATGATCCGGGAACCACGCTTCGATATTCCCGACCTCGATGGCCCTCATCTCCCTCTCCTGTAGCCATGGTTGGACCATGGCCCGCTGCGGCTCGGCAAAGACGAGGAAGCGACAGTCCGTATTCTCAAATAGACTGAGCTGGCCCTCTTGAGAGTTACGTGGAGAGATGAAAAATGCCTGAAGAACAGTTAGCATCTATGTAGCTGCTTTTGGACGAGACGAATACCTTGTAGCCGGCTTTGATAGCGGAAACAAGTATTATGATGTAGCGGACATCATTGGGACCAATATAGGCTATGGTCGGAATGGTTCCCGGCGACGGAGTGCCGCAGGTCTCAATGATCCTCTGCGCTACATGGTTGATGGCATTCGCATACTCCTTGAACGTAACAGGTTTCCAGCCGTCTTGAGGGTTTGAGGAACGGGGAATGGAGAAGGCTTCCCGCCCAGGATCCTTTTCTGCAATCTCGTCGATGACATGAGGTATCAGGCGGCGTCCATAGTCCTGCCTGCTCGTACCGTTCGTCTCCTTGTTGGCCATTTCGGTTGTTGCTTCACTGATTAGTAGTTTATCGTTAAATAATCTCTCTAGATATATCTATCTTGCGGGTGGTTTGCGTAGAGTCCAAACGTTGTTGAGTTTCTGGTTGTGAGTTTCGATCCTGTTGACATCTGTAGGCTGGGCTACTGTCGATATTTATATATTGTAAGTGTCTATGCTATTATATTTGGACAGATACCCATCGCGTCTTCGGCTTAAGCTATCGCTTCTTCGGTCGACCTATCGCGACTCCGGTTCTACTCTGGTTACATGATGTAAGTGGTAGAGTTTGTGGGCATCCTCACTCGGGTAGGAATGCGACAACGTGCGCCCCGAAATTGCCGAGGACGTAACGAGGGAGGATTTAGGGGGACGAAGACATGGAAGCAATGTTACAGTGTCACGTAAGCTCCGAATCCCGCACCTACATACTAGGTAACCAAGACGTAGGGCTGGCATAGGTAGCGGAGCTAAGTGGAAACAGTACATTATAACACTGACTAAGGATCGATGGTGGCGTATAAGATGGGCATGAATTATATTAAGGATGATCACCAATCCGGATTAGCCGAGTCGAAACATAATCACCTACCTGTGAAGTACTCGTCCATGAGCACTTGACTAAGCTCCTGGCTGCCATCCACAGATATCTCAGCCTCTCATATGACTAGTTTACGAGCTAGCAAAGGGGTCTTGTTGTTGGTGACACAACTAACGCGAAGCCCCAAGAATGGGCGTCTTGTGATACTCCGGGGCGGACATATTTTTGGAGTTATTCCCGACGATATTTGAGAATGATGTCGCAACGGTGGCGTCTACCTTCCTCCAGCATCTGGAGAGGTAGTCGAGAACCAGCAGCAATGCGACCCTGATAGTTTAAATCGACCTGCGTGTCACCAGGATACCCTTGAACAACGTGCGCGAGTATCATACCTAGGTAGTTTCGAATCAGCTCGCCAGATATATACGCGTGTTATTTCCGATTTTGGGACGCCGGCATGCGATATTTTATACAACCTAATCGGCACGACGAGATTTATACAGGTCTACCTTGACAAGGGTTGATGTCCTAGTGCCTAAACAGCCAAGAGATAGACCATCGTGGGATGCCGTAGGTACTAGGCTCGATGGAGAATTCGCTCTTGGCCCCTTTTCATACCTGGTAGCGCCGAGACGCGAAGGCAACGGCACTGAAAAGATGCCCTCTGAAAGAAGAGAAAAAGGCGGTTAGACTTCCCGACTAGAGCAGCCGACATTGACGGGCAAAGTGGGTTGCATCCGCACTTCATACGGGCTTCGGGGTGGCCAAGGATCAATTCCGTGCAGTTGGGCGGATAGATCCGTGACTAGCTGGAACCTCCCGGCGCAGCGGCAGCGGCAACGGCAGCATAATTATGGAGTATGATATCATCTCTGCCTAGGCAAATACCGGGTTTTGGTGGGGATAGGAGATATAAAACAATATCTTGTGTAGCTTCGATATGATGTGTCTTACAAAATTACGACATCAACTCGTGTCAGGAGAAGACTCGGGAAGTTACACAAATCGCCTTATGAGCAAGGTTGTAATCACGCCTCAATTAGCCGAAAAGCCGTGGCTATAGGAGGTAATGGATGACCTGAAAGAGCTGAAAGTCGCATAGGTACCTAGGTACCGTTAAGCCCCTATCTTTACCTTGATTACTGTGTTCTGCCGAGGTCATCTGAGATGCACCTGGGCGCTCACTAATCATAGAACGGTAAAATTCCAGTCTCAATACCATCATATGTTCGGTTAGCTACGACTTTAATCTCCATACTAGTTCATCCGTCAATTGCTGGAGTTTGTAATCAATACCCTATGGAAGTCAGGTTAAGATGAAGATAGTAGATGAACTTCCCATAACAGTATTACAAATCCATTCTATATTCCGTGGCATAGCGTATCTTCCCTCCACATATCCTGGAAATACATATTCTACCGGAATGCCGTCTTTGGAGACAAACACCAACGCCGAGAACAAGGCAACCGGCTGATTAAATACTTACCGGGAATAACCGCCGTTTAACATGCAATTGCTAGGGATCTGGGTGAATTTTGCAGCGCTCTGGAATCATAGCTAAAGCTGGGACTGTTACAACTATGACTCCTTAGGTCGTCGATCTTGATATCGTACTTAGACTGCGGGGCGTGGAAACCGCAGAGATAGTTAGGAGATGGGACAATGAGACGAAGAGTTTTGGATGTATATCATGGTAAGCATTAAGAAGTATATTTAACTTGATCTCGTCCCGTAATAATGGCGTTTTATCACACCTAGGCGGTTTATATCGCGATGATAATAGGGGCATCGATACTTAGGTATCTACTGCAGTTAGTAAGTCTTTACTACAAGCTTCATTTGCGACCAAAACCCCTAGACTACTCACTTCATAAAATATCTAACCAGAGGGTATCCAAGACAGATATTGCCAGGATACCTAACCTTGATACCTGACCTGTCAGGATGGGACTTGGGAAGGAGACACCCCCAGATAGGTTGTAGTCCCTCGCGGAACAACATAGTTCATAACCCCCCATATGGTCCGCCTCGTGACAGATATAGATAATTAGTAACAGACATCCAAGTCTAAAGATCCTGATACGGTGAGTATACCGGTGCAAACCCATAAAGGGGTCAGAATTGACGTTCCACGAAGAGCTCCCAACGTACCTATTTACCAGAAACCACAGGTATACCTATAGGAAATAACCTTACAATCTGATCCGGTCCCCTTGGTAGGTCAGATCTCTGACACGGTGGTTTTCGTACCTCAGTAGTTAAGACTCGAGCGAATTCACACAGCCAAGGGAAATATAATAAAAGCTAAACCTATCATCATTCAAATTGCAAGTCACGTATCATATTGTGGGCCTTTACAGGAACGCATAACCTATGGTGTGTTGATCACGCTTCACTAATGCGGTAGTAAGGGTACCTAGGTAAGTAAATGTGCTCTTCTAAAGCGCCGTGCCCTTTAGGATTTTAATAATTTAGCATTATCCTATCATCCGTCACTATATTGATGGTAAAGTGCTGGGAATTACAGGTGCCTAGGTGGTAGTTACGATTCATTAACGCTCACAAATATCCCGTATATTTCCTTCACAAAATTATACTATAAGAGAAGACCTCAATTTAAATGGGCATGGTCTGTTACGATAGGCTGCAATCATAGGAAGCGGATGGCAGCGCAGTGTTGACATCATCAATCGCTCATATCGCCACCCAAGACATAAAATAGGGGCAGGGTAAGTGAAGTGTGAAAGCCAAAGTATACCCAAGTAGAAATAAAAATCGTGCTCATGAACGCGCTGCGTCGAAGCGTACTCAAATTCCTCCACCAGGCTCACACGTTCGACACTATGACTACAGCAAAAACCTCGCTCTCCGTCGATGGTCCCAAGCCGAGCAACACCATACCTAGAGCGATAGGCGATTTTGAACGCGGGGTGTCCAGGCCGCCACATGTGTCGAGGCTACCCTCGCAGGCCAAGTCCCAGACACAAGTCGAGAAGCTGAGCATCCAGGTCGAGGATGGTGCCGACGGCTTCGTCCCGGGATTTCTCCACATGCCGCCCGACTTCACGTCGCCAGCACCCGCGACCCACCACCGCACGGCAGCCATACTACTCTCGGGCGCAGGCGGCGGAGTTGTGGGCCCTAGTTCCATCTACCTGTCTTTGGGCGCGAAGCTGGCCGCGCTGGGATCCGGTATCCCGGCGTTGCGCCTTGATTACCGGTATCCGGCACGCAACCGGTACTGCGTGGCGGATGTTCAAGCGGCGATGGGCTACCTGCAGGATCTGTACGGGCTGGACCGCTTTGTGCTCGTCGGGTGGTCGTTTGGCGGCGCGCCGGTATTTACCGTCGGCGGTAGCGACGAACGCGTCGTGGCGTGTGCTACTATTGCAAGCCAGACAGCCGAAACAGACGGGATTCGACGACTTGCGCCACGGCCAGTCCTCCTCCTGCACGGTACCGGCGACACCACACTCAGCTCCTCGTGCTCCGAGAGACTGTATGCCGTGTACGGTAGCAAGGGAGCGAGGCAACTTGAGTTGTTTGACCACGACGATCACGCGTTCAGTGGAAATGCACGGACGGCTGAGGCGATGCTGCTCGACTTCGTTGCTAGCTGTGCCGGACTGAAGGCGAATGAGTCGGAGAAGAGAGTGGTTGCGGACTGTGATCTGGTGGAGGATGGTGAGAGGACGGAGCTCATGAAGAAGGGAGGCGATTTGCGGCCACCAGAAAGTGTGGATTGATACAACCGTAAGTAGACGGAAGTTAAGAGGAATGATAGTAGCATTACCTTTGTTGATGCTCGTATGAAGCTGGGCAGAGTCGCTAAGGACGAGGATGACAGGCCCTTGAAAATCAATAAACATATACCTGATGTATCTGTGTTGTAGGCAGGTTATGACAAGACCTACGAGTTCAGTGAGGATTATGCCGCCGTCCTCAATATGGAATGATTAAACGCAAGATACACATTATAGACCACCAGCATAAATACCTGATAGGCAACGGAAGGAGATGAAATATATTAAAATCATTCATGCTGAGCAGAAAACATGGGCACATTAACGGAATCATCGAATCGTTTTAATTCGTGCAATGGGAATAATATTAAATACACCCCGATCTGTGGAAAACATGAGCAGAGACTCCTTTGGTTGCTAACGATCGCCACCCCTCAACCTCGTAACGCGGAGACTATGGACAGGACAAAGGGAATAGCGATATCCGTTGGTCTATGACTGCTTCTTCTTTCCCTTGTAGAGGTATCTATGAAATATTAGTCTCTGCAGCATCTAGAGGAGTGGAGAGCGGAATACTTACCCTCCGAGAATTCCTTCTATGATACCAACACCGGCTACGATTCCGGCACCGATACCGACATTCTTCCATCCGAAACGTCCACGCTCATACAGACCCCAAGCCTTGTAACCTAAGTACGCGCTAAGTCCAACAACGGCGGCTAGGTTGGAGACGACCAAGGTGGTGCTAGCGCCGTCGCTCAGATCGCCGAAGAACTTGGTGAGGATGCTGTCGACCTTGCGCGCCTTGCCTGTGCCCTTCTTCTTGGCGAGATGAGCCTCGGCACGAGCACGCTCGGCAGCATCTTCCAGCTCTTTGCGGGTAGCCTGGGTCTCTGTCTTGACGTCTTGCTCCATGAAGTCGGAAGGCACAGTGCGCACTGAGGGCGTGTCGACATCGACGAGAGATGCGGTGCTTGCCGACTCGGAGGAGATGACCTCGGGGGGTTGGGGAGCAGCAGCCTATAATTACGGTTAGCTATTATATCGCATGTTGAGCATTTTCGCGAACGATAGGCGAGCACGATCATGGAAACGAAAATATCGAAAATATCCAAGGCGGTGGACGAGGGCAACAAGACTAGCTATCGCAAAGAGATAATGCCTACCTCCTCAGGCGTCTGCTTTGGGCCAGAGGCAGCCGCGGCGGCGTACGACACTATGACGGAGTGATTCATGTTAGCTATATGTTCGTTCGTCTTTGTTGCTTCTAGTTCTGCTTCCAAGGCTGGCGACTAGATATTCTTACTCTTAATTCGTGATTTTGGGGATTGTCGATAGACAAATCGTAGGTACCTGTAGGGTATTCAGGAGACGGAAACAAGAGATGGTGATTTGTAGTAAATAGTGTTTGTGGGCGGTAGGAATTTTATGACAAGTCAGGTGGTGATGTTTTAGAGAGAATAGATGCGACGGAGGGAAGAAACCGGCAGAGATACTATGAACGAATGATCGTGATAGTCGTGCCGGTAGCTCAGGGAACCCCCCGGTTGCATACAATCAAATGACGTATTCGCGGTTCCATTCTTGCGCATATGCACCAAACCAAGAAATGTCTCGGCTATGGTTTTGTGCATATATAGGTATATATATGTTCATATCCGAGTCGGACAACTTCATCTTCCTCTCATACTTCAAATCAACAATGAACAATGGAGGATTTATATATCTCGATCGCTATGAATTGTAATGGATTGCATCTATGATAGTATATCTATTCATTGATTCTATAAGATCGGAAGACCGCCTTGCCTCTCGGATCATAAGTCAAGTATTTAAAGCTACTTGTAACATATTCGTCTGTTCAACCTGCTCAACCTAGAAATTAACATAAACCCGACCTTCCCAGGGCTTCAAATCAGGCATCCTTTCATCTTCCCCAACTGCTGGCTCTTCGCCGTCCCCAAATTCTCGCGTACTAAGTAGAAGCCTTACCGTATCCTGAGTACCGCAGCCCAGCGCGCTTCTAACATCTAAGCACTCCCGTTTACCCCTAGAGAAGTTCAGCAAAACCAACGCCATCTTCTTCGTCTCAGCGTCACCGTGATGGGTATGGCCGTTCGTCTGTCGTTGCGTATCCGAGGGACTCTCTTTCACGTACGCGAAGATTGATTCATCTTCACCCGCCAACAGCCTGAAAGCCCCGAAGACGAATAAATCTTTGTACTTTTTACGCAACCGTAGTACCTCCTTATAGAAGCTCAAGATGGAGCCAGGGTCCGCTGTCTGCTTCGCGGCGTTGATTTCTCGATAGGCATCGTGGACGCGCATCCACGTCTTAACGCCCTCCTGGGTAAATCCGGCGTTGGGGGAGTCTTCCCACTGGAAGGGAATCCGCGAGTGGTCGCGGGCCAGGATTCCTAGGCCACGCATCGTCTCCGAGATTCTCTTCTGGTCTCCCGAGGCCAGAGCTTCGGCATAGAAGCTTAAGCTCTCAACGTCTTTGTACTCGTCAATGTCCCAGGTAGGAGGCATGTTCGTCATGCCGATTTCTTGGCCTTGGTATATGAACAGTGTCCCGGTCAACGTAGCCTGCCAGAGTGCTAGGGTCTTCGCGCTCGCCTGCCACAGCTCCGGCGTCGAGCAGTCGCCGAATCGGCTGACGGCTCGTCCGTTGTCGTGGTTCTCGCAGAAGACCGTCGTCCACCCGTCCGTGCCTTCGATGAAGGTCTGCCATTTCGCCACGATGGCTTTCATTTGCGGCAGAGTAAACGGCACGTATATATACTTGGGTCCGAACATGCCCCCCGTCCCTAGGCGGATCATGGAGAACTCGAAGACCATGTCGAGCTCTTGCGCTGCCGCCGAGACGTACGGCAACACTTGGCTAGGATGTGGCGTATTGGATAGCTCGCCGACAGATACAGCCCCGTACGGCTCGAGCGCCTTGGTCCGCATCTCGTGGATAAATTCGTGGATCCGTGGTCCATTGCACCACATATCCGGCGCTGGTTGATGCGGCGAGTTCGGGTCTGTGATTGGTGCGTCTGTGTATTCGGTACGCTTGCTGTATTTATTGACAGTGTCGATTCGAAACCCGTCGACACCGCGCTCGAGCCAGAAGCGCATAGTATTTTCATAGATAGCTTCGCGACATGCTTCCGATTCCCAGTTGAGATCCGGCTGGTCTGGGGCATACAAATGCAAGTAATACTCCTGAGTAAGTTCGTCCCAAGTCCATGTAGGACCAGCGAAATATCCTCGCCAATTTGTCGGCGGCATCCGTTGCCCGTCCGAATCATACCGCGCCGGCTTCCAGATGTACCAATCCCGCTTTGGGTTGCTCTTCGAAGAGCGAGATTCCTTGAACCATTCATGTTCGATGGACGTATGATTCACGACTAAGTCAAGAATCAACTTCATCCCACGGGAATGACACGCTTCCACAAGTGCATCGACGTCCTCCACAGTGCCGTACGGCGCATAGATTTTCTGGTAATCCGACACGTCGTAGCCCATATCGGCCTGTGGGCTTTCGAAGACTGGCGAGAGCCAAACCACGTCGATGCCAAGGTCTCGAAGGTAGTCGACCTTGGAGATGAGTCCCGGAATATCTCCCCATCCATCCCCGTTAGAGTCTTTGAAGCTTGCCGGATACACTTGATAGAAGGTGGCATCTTTCCACCACGGCTCCTTACCCAGCCATCCGTTTTCGTGGTAAAGACCGTTCATGATGTTTCAATACCTGCGAGGTGGCTGTTGTGCTGGGTGAAGGGGATTCGAAGGACAAGAAGAACGAGGGAGCAGATTCAAGCCATCTACTAGGCAAGCCGAAGTTCGCTTAGAGCTAGCCATGGGGCTGTCTATGATAAGAGTCTTTCATACAGACCGTCTTTCGTACTCGGATCGGATCCGCATCGTCGGGCCAAGTTGTGTCGAAACAGCTCCACGTCTGAGTTAGCCGCATCCCGCCACGGTCGATTCTAGAGTGACGATCCTCCACAGTAACGTGATGTTGTTTGCCAAGATAACCTAGAGTCTTGCCTCGACTCCGACAAGCCTGCTGAACTCCGCCCAACTCCGACTTCTGTCTTCGTCTCTTTGTCAGTTAGCCAATTAGAGCATGAGAACTCCGACAGACTTCCTTAGGACCGCCTTGCTTCTCGCGCGATGTTTGAATTTGCACTAACAAGTCCTTACTAGATCCTTATACGGTAGTAATGAAATGACTCTCAAGGCCGTCCCCAGATCCCCCTGATCTCCTAGCTGCACCCCGCATGAACGTGGTTCGCTTCTCCACACGGAACTAGACCATCAGCTAGGTACGTAAGTCAGATAAACCTCGGGTTCCGTATAATAGAGATTAATATCAACTCGGGTCGAGGGTAGATAAATAGTCGTGATGGCGTCCCTCATGTTGTTCCCAGCCATCTCAGTTGTGCAGATCCCTTACACCTTCCCTCAGCATTTCCACAGCAAAGGGGACCGCTCATAGTCTCTGAGGTCTTAAAAGCTTGGGTAATCTACAAGAACGATCCGACATGACAACTGAGAATCTAGATGTTCGCGACTTCGAAAGGAGTCAGAAGCAAGCCGACAGTGCAGACGTGATGCATGACGAGACTCTTGTCTCGGAGGCCAAGCATGCAGCAGATGCCGAGCAACAGATGACGCTTCTAAGAGCCATCAAGCTATACCCGAAGGCGATCTCTTGGTCCGTCTTGCTGTCATCGACCCTCATCATGGAAGGCTACGACCTGGCGCTCTTGGGCAGTCTCTATGCTTCGCCCGTGTTCAATAAGAAATTCGGCTCCTACAACGCGGCCACTGGCAAGTGGGCTGTATCTGCAGCCTGGCAATCGGGACTGTCTAACGGCGCACGCGCCGGGGAGATCTTTGGTCTCATCTTTGCTGGCTGGATCTCAGATCGCTATGGCTATAAGGTTACAACAATCAGCTCTCTGATCTTGATGATCCTCTTCATCTTCGTCTTGTTCTTCGCCCCTAATATCCAAGTCCTAGTCGTTGGAGAGATACTATGCGGTGAGTAGTTTTCCTATGGAGGCTGACACGTTAGTTTCTTATGTATCTCATGATTCTTAGGCATCCCTTGGGGAGCCTTCCAGTCCGTTACGCCAGCATACGCGTCTGAAGTCGCCCCCGTCGTCCTCAGGCCGTATTTGACCACCTTCATCAACATGTGTTGGGTGATTGGTCAATTCTTCGCAGCCGCCGTGAACAAAGGATCGGTCACTCGATCTGATGACTGGGCATACAGAATTCCATTCGGTGTACAATGGGTTTGGCCTCTGCCTATCCTAGCCGGACTCATATTTGCCCCTGAGTGAGTGACCTAGTCGCGGAGCAAACACGATTCGGTAGCTAATGTGTTGGTCAACAGATCGCCATGGTGGCACGTTCGACACGGCAACAGGGAAGCAGCCAAAGCATCTCTATTGAGATTGACATCGCGGAACGATCCGACCTTTAACGCAGACGAGACCATTGCCATGATTGAGCACACTAACGAGCTTGAAAAGCGGATGAAGGCAGGTCTTACATATCGTGACTGCTTCAGAGGAATCGACCTGCGACGAACAGAAATTGTAGTGGGTATTTGGCTGGTGCAGACTCTCGGAGGTCAGAATCTCATGGGCTACTTCGCCTACTTCCTGTAAGACCTAGACTATCGTTACAGATGAAATCCCCATGGGAGGTGTTGTAGCTGATCCGTCGTAGGACTCAGGCTGGACTAGACGCATCCAACTCGTTCTCCCTGTCCATGGGGCAGTACGCTCTGGGCATGGTAGGCACGGCGGGCTCTTGGTTTCTCATGTCTCGCGTCGGTCGACGGACGATCCACTTCAGTGGACTTTGTTGTCAGCTTCTCATCCTCATCATCGTCGGTTCCCTGTCATTTTCTGGTACCAACGGATCCGTGTGGGCGATCGGCGCGATGTTGATCGTGTTCACATTCGTTTACGACTTCACTGTCGGGCCTGTAACGTACTCGCTAATCTCAGAGCTGTCCTCGACACGACTCAAGGCTAAGACGATCGTTCTCGCGCGCGCGGGCTACAACGCAAGCAACATCTTTGTAAATGTCATGACGAATTACCAACTCTCATCCACGGCATGGAACTGGGGCGCGAGGTCCGCCTTTTTCTGGGCCGGGACTTGCTTACTGTCCGCTGTCTGGGTATTCTTCCGGTTACCTGAGCCTAAGGGTAAGTTCTATCTTTTTTTTCGCTCTTTTTTACATTATAACATTCGGATTGGCAAGAAATCAACCCAATGCTAACCCCATTCCCCCTTTTCTAGGCAGGACGTATGCCGAGTTGGATTTACTCTTTGAGCACCAGGTTTCGGCTCGCAAGTTTGCCGGGACAAAGATAGACCCGTTCTCTCACGAGTTGGGAGATGGCCTCAAGAGCGTATCGACCGAGGTGAAGCAAGACAAGGAGCTCGAGTGAACCTGAATATGGATACAGCAGCTTACCCAATATATGCCATACACATAGTACCTAGGTAATAGGTATACATCAATATAAAGCTAATAACAACATTTGTTTACACTTTAGCCATGAGCTCTGTAGTATAACCTTAGCCTTCGTTGCGTCGGATCTGCCGTGCAGAGCGCATCTGAATAACGCGTATTACGCCTCGAGTCTAGCTACCATAGTTGGCAATGTTTGCTGGATATGTTTCAGTAGCAATGCGTCGTAAACTGTCGCGCCACCTGGCAATTCCAAGATCAGAGCCCTTAGATATTTCAGATCGTCCTCGGCCACCGTCTTGGTCATTTGTACCGGCACGCGCGCAAGAACGTTCACAACCGCGCAAGCAATATCAAATAGTTTTTCCGTTATCCCCACGCCGTGAACCTGGATGCTAGCCACGGGTAAGTCGCGAGTTGAGAGCGTCACGTCCTTCGCTACCTCTAGAGGATAGTGGTAGGTGCGGCTGCTCTGCGTGCTCTGTTCCGAGAGGTGTCCTAGACGCAAACGCAACTGCCAGAGGATGATTCGGAGCCAGAGTTGCGTTACCCTGAGATTGGCCTTCTGCGTGGGTAGGAGATCGTCCGGGCATGAGTGGTTCAGTGCCGTATTGATGGCTATCTCGACATCGTCCAGCGAATCGAGAGGCACTACCCGAGATACTGCTTCCTGATTAAGTAGGGCTATGAACGCAGTATCTAGAGTTCGAAACAGAGCGGCTAGACACCTAAATCCAGCAAGCGAAGGGTCACTTTCCGTGAAAGACGACTGACCGAAACCGTTGGTCGTGACTTGGAGCGTGATAGGGCGTCGATAGCGGATAGCGTGAGACCTCTCAGAAATTAGCAGTACCCAGAAGAGCCTCTCAGCCAACAACTTCGAAAGCCCATCCATAACCTCGGGCTTGACCAGCAGGAAGAGCGTCGCGGCTTCGCGCAGGAAGAAGAAAGCCTGCGAGTGGTGGAATAGACTTGCGTGGCAAGCATAGACGAAGAACACAAGCAAGACCGAATCAAGAGACGGATTTGATCTGCGTGTCAACTGACGATGGGCTGCTAGAGCCTCCTCGAGAAGCAGCCAGCCATAGGCCGCGTTGTTCTCGGCTGTGATCAACTGCCCGAAGGAATTGGCCCGCGGATCCTCAACCTGTAGCGTCACCATAGCGCACAAACCGAGCAGAACGCAGTACGCCTCGCTACCAGCTTCCGAAGCCGCTCGCGTTCTGAGATTGGCGACATACTCTGGTGTCAGGATCGGGATGGTCGGGGCGAGTCGCTCGAAGAAGCGCCCGGAGCAGTAGTCGACGATGCGAGGTGGTAGCAAGCCAGCCTTCCTCTCGAACGACTCTCTCGCGAAGCTGATGAAAGCCTGGGGACTCGCGGGCAAGTCGAGGCTAGCGAACGGCGGAGACGGCGCGACAACGTCCATCCAGTTTGCGTCCCCATGGACTGGGGCCTCGGCGAACCTCAGCGCCTGAGAAAACCGAGTCTGAGGCGGCACCTGGGGCCGGACTAGTAAGCCACCACATTCATCCGCAAGCCCAGCCTTAACGCATCGCTGACACGGCCGCGAGTCACTGCAAGCCTTCTGGAGCCTCCTGCATCGCCCACAAGCTCGAGCAACCTGTACCCGCTTCGCCCGCGGTGGAGCTGTTACAGGCGTGTCGTCGTCTCTAACTACACCTGCACGGGTCTGAGAAGTGGCAGGTATTAAAGTGCTAGCCTGGCCATGTTGCGCATCCTCTTCCCGTAACTCGGTCATGTCCACAGTGCGATATAGTATGTGTCTGGACTGACTGTGTCAACCTAGGAAGGGTAGCCATGAGAGGTGTTATGAAGATGAGATTTCGAATGCGATGCCATTGACGCCAAATTATAGTAAAAAGGGGAAATTGGAGTTGGAGTTGGAGTCGGAGTAGGGGTAGGGGTTCGGGTTGGGGCTCGAGTTCAGCTCATTCATTCGCATCTGATCTAAATCGTCTTATACACATGGGCACCCAAGTAAATATTAAGTGGTACTTCATATTTATGTTCATGGCTCCTATGCTTTGAATTACCCATCACATATTAAGGATGAGGTGAGTTGAGTTCAACACAGGTCATACATAGTAAGCATCTCGATGAAGTGGTTTGTGTCTATTCTACCGTTTCTCATGCGCATTATAATTTACATCTAGTACAAATATACATAGGTACCAAAACCCTTGTTGCGACAAAGCGACTCGAATTCTGTTGTAAATTCGCATGATACCGGGTACCGTCTCTGTCAAGCGAGACTTCGTTGCGTTGCCTCCGAAATCCTTTATTTCCGTCAAGGCTGTGCGGGAGGCACGTTCTGCTTTTCTGTCTCCTTTGCTACCTCCGCGGCCTCCGTCTCTGCCGCCTTAGATTCCCTAGCTGACGCCGCCGTCTCCTCTAACTTGGGTGCGGCGTTGCCCTCGGAAGTAGTCGTCTTAGCTGTCGCGGTCTCTGTAGCGGCGTCTAGAGCACCCTCTGCGGGGGGTTCGTCTTCGTCTAGTTCGTCCCCATATACCTCAGGGTGCAGTCTGAAGCAATCCTGCATGTGCCTAATTCATCCGTTAGCTTGCGATCGGGCGCCAGTTAGGATTCGAGTTAGACGTACTGGAATTTGTCGATGCAGTCCATGCCCTTGGGTTCCTCCTTTGAATAGACGAAGCAGCTGAACGCAGCCTTGAACTCCTCTCCACAGGGACCGTGAGCCATTCCTCCCAAGCATGGACAGTCCCAGTTGATCTCGCCCGTCTCGGGGTTGAATGCTCCTTGCTGCTCGGCCTCCTCCTCCAAAGCTCCGGGACTTCCGTCTGGAGGAGCGCCCTGAAGAGGGGTCTCGACATCCTTAGCTGGTGCCGAGGGAGATATCTCCGAGGGTAGCGTAGCTGTTGGCGGTTCGGGAGCCAAGGAGGCTTTTTGCAGTCGTGCTTCGGCCTCTCGACGCTTCTGCGCGACTACGGCTTCTACTGTGGGGAGGTCTTCGTCAGAGAACTGAGGAGGCGGTGGTATTGTTCTTGCTATTAGTTTAGAGTAACCGTTAGTTAGATCGCATGCATAGGGGCGAGGCATGAGACAAGGGAGTGACAGTCACATACGCAACGGTTCTTCGGCAAAGGCTGCGCTTGTGCTATACCAGTATACCGCGCCGACAGCCAGACCCCATCTTGCAACCGCGCTCTTCCAGCTTCGCTTCTTGTTCGCGGGTGAAGTTGAAGCGAACCGTCGGCCGTTCGTCGAGAGCGCGGTTTGTCTGAAGGAGTTTGCGACTCGCGGCGCAGACCGCAAAGCGGATCGGTACATCTTGCTAGTGAACCCTTTCTTGAAAGAGTGAGTAGCTTAAATAAAGGAGAACGGCGTCAAGGAGAGTACAGATGCGAAGATATGACCTCCGAGAAGAATTGGGGCGTCAAATTCGAAGACGGATGCGAGGAAAAAGTGACGACGGGTTTGTAAGCAGTTAGAGAAATAATATTTTTTAGGTAATTGAACAATGACGGAGAGCTTCAATGCGCCCATTCAATTGAGGTACGTTAAAATGTGGTCCGTGCACATAGCTTCCCAAGTGACGTTATTTGTGTTACCTCTTATCAGATCTAGAGGAATTGAGTTATCAGACCTCACTAACACTAACACATAAAGATGTCGTGCAATATTGTACTATCAAAGTGCAAGTTTACGTAGTAAGGAGCCTTCTTCGAGCTCGAATTTCATTATCCAGTGCTATAACCCCTCGGAGTCAACTCAGCTATAAGTCAACCTGCCCGCCTGGCCATCTACAGATACAATCAGGATGCCGATCTCATAAGATTCCCTTATAACAATTTCACTCTATAAACAACACACGGCTGGGTCCCATGGCCGAGATGGAACTGGCAGAAGGAAACACTGTTACATTCACCGAGTGGCACCTCATCAGACAGTTCCTGTGCTATCCGGGATATAGCTTCGCCCTGATCGTCCTAAACCAGCCTATTAAGGATGAGGACTTATTTAGTGATCTCTGGAGCATAGGTATCCTTCACACAATTTATATCTGGATGCCTTGACGTCTCACTTTCTGTGTGTGCTAACTTCTACAGCTGAACCCCGCGTTGCTGCAGACGGCGGCGCTAACAGAATTTATGATCTCAACCGGAAATCCTTGCTGAGAGAGCATCCTCCGTCTTCTGCTGGTAATTATGTGAGTTCTAATGGTATAGGAGCTCATACTTGGGCTTGGGATATCACTGTTTTGGCCAGGGCTTGCCCAACCAGCTGACAAGGATCTAGGTTAATCTTGATACCATCATTGGCGACCTGGACTCTCTATCCGATGAGTCCAGGCATTTCTTTACCACCAAAGGAGACTGCACTGTCATCCACGACCCGGACCAGTATTCCACTGATTTCACCAAAGCCGTCAGGCTCGTCCGCAAAGAATATCCAGGCCGGGATATCGTGTGCATGGGCGGACTAGGAGGGCGCGTGGACCAGGGGCTAAGCCAATTACACCATTTATACCTATTCCAAAGATCGCCGACCTACGCAGATGGCAAGATGTTCTTCCTTTCAGGCGAGAGCCTATCCTTCCTCCTCAAAGCCGGGAAGCATCTCATCCACGTGCGCGAACCCGACGCCGACGCCGGCAACTTCTCCCGCATGGGCGGTGACCCATTCGCCAAGTACGTCGGAATCATCCCCGTCAAGGAACCGAGTGTCATCACCACCAAGGGCCTCGAATGGGATGTCGAGAACTGGCCCACCGAGTTCGGAGGCCAGATGAGCACGAGTAACCACGTCCTACCCGAGACGAAAGTCGTCGAAGTGGAAACTACCAAGGACGTGCTTTTCACTATTGCGCTAAAGAGTTTATAAGGAGGCATTTCGCAGAATAGAGACTGGGATTTGATTTAAAACAGACGTCGGTCATAGGTGGGCGGTTATCACTTTGCCCGCGGCTGCGCCTCTACAACGGAGCCCTGGATTAGAGAGGCTTACATTAGAGAACGGTCTCGCCGGGACGATAGACTAGGGAAGAGACGAAAATCAAGTATTTCAGAACACCTAAACACCTCGCTAAAAGTGACATATCATGCGCAGTCTCGCGACCTAGATCTCTGCGATATTCTCTGGCTCCTGTCCTCTTCTTCTTTCTCCTCCTCCCACCCCACTCCAACCCCCTTATACACTCGCAATCCATCCTACCGGAGGAAATGTAGACAAAGCCAGCAAAAGGCAAAGAATATCACGACGCCGGCCCAGAAGATCCACTTGTCCTGCAGCGCCCTCCTCTCGATCATGCGTATCGTGTCCCCGCTGACGCCGAGCGTGTTGGCAACGCTGTACAGCCTTTTCTGGGTATTCTTCAGCATCTCCCGCTGCGTACCCAAGTCGCCGAGCACAGCCTGCCCCCGCGCGATGTACTCGTCGAGCGCCGTGTTGGTGTTCGCGAAGAAGTTTTGCTCCCGCAAGGCGTGAGTCTCTCGCGTGTAATCGTTGCTGCCCATGCTTAACTGGCCCCCGCTACCGTACCGGTTCGCGGGGATTGAGGGAGAAGAAGGCTGCTGCGGCGTAGTGTTCGCGTACGGATTCTCGGGGGTAGCTGCGGCGAAGGGCCGTCGGCCGAGCAGCTCTGTCCGGTTCTGCGCGTGCAATGCATCCTCCCGCTGCGTTTTCAGCTCATCCAGCTGCGTGCGGAAGGACGACAGCTCGGACCGGAAATTCCTAATGCGCTCGTAGGCCTTCTCTTGCTTTGCAGGGTTCAGCTCCTGCTTCGCCAGCGCATTATACTCGTCCAGCGTCCGCGCGAAGGTAGTGAGCGAGGCGGAGAGAGACCCTATAGCGGCGGGCGTGGGAGCGGTACCGTCTGAGGAGGAGAGGCCGGTGAGGTCCCGTTTTATGGAAGTAGACTGCTTGAGCGCCGAGTTGAATTGTGTATTCTAATAGCAGTTAGATTAAAGGTTCTCCTACAGAAAAGCCCGTAGCTAGTCCACGAGAGAGGCTCACCATGGTGTTTTTGGTGATAGGTATCTCTAGTTTACGTCTGGCTGTTGGGTTTGGTTCGAAGGTTGGAAGAGGCACGATCGCAGGCGGCTTTTATCATGGAAGAAACTCGAAGGTTTCCGACTGGACGAAGGAGACGCAATCTCGAGTTCGGTACAGTAAATCGACATACGGGCAGAGCTTTGCTCGGTTTATTAGAACGTCGACGATGTTGTAAATGGACCGATTTTACGAAAAGCTCACCAGTACGTAGACGTATGTACCTAACACGTAGCTCCAGGGAAGCATCTCTCTAATTGCAACTACCTTTTACATGCATGAGCCAGTGCATAAGCGGGTATGTTAGCTTGGCCAGCTGGTCCAATCAAGTTACGAGATTTATTCGGAACCAAGTATTTAACTGCTGTTCTCATTGAAACTGAAGGTATGAGATTAAATCATGTCTGGTATTCTTTGTTTTTATTGAACTTGATTCTACTTAATATCACATGTCCCCTTATTCAAAGTTCTAATAGTACTTGGCACGGAAGTCATGATATTTCCACGCCACATCTCTGTCTCATCTTAACAGCTATCAGAAAGTCTAGGTCCGTCTGGGACTGGAAGCCTAAGAAACTCCCAATATATGTTGCCATTTTTGAAGACATGTCCTTTCGTCCTACATAATTCTCTCCTTGGCTTCGCAGTAGTCAGCGTATAATAAGCAATTTCACGGATTCGACACCTTTTACCGTACGATATACAAGTGAGAATGCGTCTAGGTTTCGAATATATATGAACGCGTCTTGTATATCATCCCTTAGCACTGTCTAGACGGTTTGGCATTAAGGCGTTAAAGAGGTGAAGCAACATATTAGAAATATAATGTAGGCTAGATCCACTACAACTTATAATAACGTCTAGTAGGGTAACTTGACATATACTGACCATATGGAAAAAGGGTTGCGCTGTGCTTGAAGTTATCGAAGCTACATTTCTTCCCCTCTGGTGTAGCTAGGTGTATTATTTACTAGCTTTAAGAACTTATTATGATGCTTGGTAGTTATGTACTGGTGAACGTGGCCTTACCATTTACAAAGCGAGTGTAGCTTCATATTGTATCTTTTATGTAATATCAACCGATAGTTATCGACACGATACGAGTTTCGAGTCAGAACCAAATCCTAGAAGCTACGAGCAGTATGGGAAGGGAGTGAAGTCAGAGCAGCTATGTACTAAATGAACATACGGAACCTGGCAATCGAAGAAGCTAGGATATTATAGGAAGTGCTTTAAGAAGATTGTCGATATATTAACCAGACATTTATGTATATAACTACCTACAGAGACCATTTAAGATATACATGTAGCTTAGCGTTGGTAAGGCAATAAGAGAACCCAACTCCAGACTGTGTTCCCTATTCTTGACGAACACGAAAAGGAAATAATGAGCCGGGGTTATCTATATTATTTCATTTCTGTGTTGGTTTGCCTCGTTGTGACATTGCCTTCCTGGTTTTAGACACCTGACTACCGATATCACCATTGTCCGGGTGGTATCTTGAGAATAGTCTGAGTTCTTCCGAAGAGGAATCCGAACTCACTGAATTAAGCTAGACGCACTATCTCCTTGGGTCGACCATCCCTGAAAGAGTCCTTTCCCAATACGGACTTAATGTAACTTCAGCAACACCTTCATCTACCTTGTGAGGTTAACTCTGAAAAATCTCCAACTTCAAGGAGATATAACATATTCGATGCTTGATCAGACTCAAGGTGTAGGAATACAAAGTTCAACAAACGGATGTGACTGACCGTGTCTATAGTCGTTGATAACTCATCATAGTTACTTCAATAGTCTCCTTGGAGCGTCGCCTGTATAAAAGGGGCGTAGCTAAGCTGCTATTGGCTAGCCTCCTAATATAGTAATAAAACCGATCCTTCAGAATCCAACCTCGTCCATCCCTCAATTTCGTTTCACCTTATACCACCATCATAATAACAGGTGAGCCTTTTTGCTGCCGTCCGATCGTTTCAATCACTTCCAATTACTTCCAATTGGGTTCACTCCTTAGTAAACTACGTATCAATATAATGCTTGCCCCCCGGCAATGATCGAACCTGAAGATCGACAAACCACATGGCACCGTCCGATCAGCCGGCCACCACCGTCTTAGGCCGCCCGAGACCACAACCAGACGCCCAACATGATGTAGCAGTCGGAACGGGAGCAGTGCCACGTGCGGGAGTGGTGACGAGTATATCGGCAGGAGTACCTAGGCCGGAGAGATCACCGCCCTTCGAGTTCCGCGGCTTCGACTTCTTCGCCAATCGCGACTTCAACGAGCTAAAAAATGCGTCGCGGGCCTACTTCGCGCCCGCTAATGGGTCTGAAAAACACCAGCGCCTACCGTCTACGTGGCTGGGCGATGCGACGCCGCCTAGCACGCCGCGACAATCCGACGTTAGACTTGACGATGGACTGGACGATGAACTCGATCAAAGATTTCCCGTTGGAGGGGCCATCTTTCCGCCTCCACTAGGCGGTCAGAAGCCTCCAAGCGAGAAGAGGATACTGGGGTTGAGGAGGACTCAATTCTGGTGGTTATTAGCATTAGTAGCTATTTTATTGGTGGTCGCGATTGGAGTCGGGGTTGGAGTTGGCGTGAGTAAAGGAGTGTCGCATGGTTCTAGTTCGGCAGCCGCAGCCGCAGCCGCGTCGAGGTTCGTATCTATGGTCATTGGGCTAACTTGCCTTGTCCGTATCTATTTTGCTGACTGTTTTCTAGCCCGGTGTCGACCAGTACGACTCCTAGTTCTGGCATGTCGACAACAACTAGCACCTCAACGACATCCGTACCCAGCTCAACAGGTATGCTATCGTCAACTCCAACTCCGACAGGCAATACGGAAGGGAAGATCGACTGCCCTGCCGCCAACGGCACTACCTACCAGGTGCCTGGATCAAACAAACAGTTCCTGCGTATCTGCGGTATAGACTACAGCGGCGACGAGGCGGAGGACTTGCGACAAGTCCCCACAGAGAGCATACTTGACTGTATGAAGAACTGCGCCGGGACCTCCGAATGCACAGGTTGTGGCTGGGGCTACCTCGAAGGGGACACAGGAACCCAGCATACGTGCTTTCTGAAGGGCAACCTGAAGAAGTCTCACGAGGCCGATGTCAACTGGGCTTTTGCTGTGCTTCTATGAGTGGATGAGACTATATATGAGTTGTAGACATCGCCGTCATAGGCATTACAGTACTAATAATGTTATACCAAGTAGAAAAGATACGAAGTGATACCCTCGGCATAGCCCACTTCCATGGCTTCAGTGTTGGGTAGATAATCATTTCGATGCGAGTCAACTCACAATGGGAACGGTATACTCGGATGAAGAGTGTCACTTCTAAATAGACCTAATTTTGCCGAGCCTTGATACATAACCAAAACTGAACTGTACAGGGGTAAACAGGAGCTATGCCACCAAGAAATAAACGAGACGAGTGACGCTAAACGGCATTTCGATCACATATACATGAATTGAAAGGGGCTGGACGTGAAATAGTTCGATCTCTCCTGGGAATATACCTACAGATCATTGCTCGTTTACGAACAGACCCGCCATGCCCATTCCCGTCCCGATACACATACTCGTCAATAGGATCTTCTTCTTCGTCCGCCTGAGTTCGCTCAGACCCGTGACGATCTGGCGAGCGCCCGTCATGCCGAGGGGATGGCCGAGCGCGATAGCACCGCCGCGTGGGTTCATCTTAGTCCAGTCCAGTTTCAGGAAATCTCTGCAATAGACGGCCATGGTGCCAAATGCCTCGTTGATCTCCACAACATCGCAATCATCTACAGTAAGGCCGAACTGCTTTAGCAGCTTGGGGATCGCCACCGTGGGACCGATACCCATGATCCTTGGGGGTAGGCCTGCCACAGTCGAGCCGACATACTTGGCCATGATTGGGACGCCGAGCTCGACGGCCTTGGACCGCTTCATGAGCACCACCGCCGCGGCGCCATCGGTGACTTGGCTAGCATTACCTCCGGTAGTGATTGGTCCCCATTGCGGAAAGGCGGAGCGAATCTTCCCCAACGCAGTGGCGGTCGTCCCCGGTCGAATGCCCTCGTCCCTTGTTAACGTGACGGTCTTGACCTGACCATCTGCGCCCTTGATCTGAGTGGTGATAGGCACGATCTCGTCGTCGAAGAAGCCGGCCTTCTGCGCTACCTCGGCCCGCCTAAAGCTCTCGGCGGAATACTCGTCCACAACCTGGCGCGTCAGTCCGAAGTCCTTCGCTACGTTCTCGCTTGTCCATCCCATAGCCATCATACAGTCGATGGCTTCTTGACTGTGCTTGGTCACCTCCTCGTCGAAGGGCTTCTCAAGGCTGTCGCCTCCGATGGTCATGGACTCGGTGCCGGCGGCGATACCTATCTCGATGGAACCCACGGCGATCTGGTGCGCGATGTCGGCCGTGGCCTTCAGGCCGGATGAGCAGAATCGGTTGAGGGACGAGGCGCTGGTCGTGTTGGGGAACCCGGCGGCGAGAGCGGCGGCGCGTGTTTTGTACGCTGCTTTGCCATCTGAGACCTGTAGATAGGGAACGAGTTAATGAACCGTTTCACGCGGAAGCAAGAGCTACGGGTAGCGCATACATTGCCCATACAGATATCCTCGACCAGACCGGGAGAGAAACCCAAACGTTCGCGGGCAGCTTTCAGGATGGCGTACATCAAGTACTCGACGGTGGTATCCTTGAAGCCTCCCTTCTTGCCCTTGCAGAGGGGCGTCCTGATAGCTAGCGTTATGACCACATCGTCGGGATTCTTTGATGTACTAGACGAGCCTGTTAGTTGTCTTTTGCCCTGGTCTATGTATTTGCATGTGCTATGCTCTACCGGCACAACAAGACAAAGACAAGCATCCGAACGGCTTACATAGCAGCTAGAGGGGAGCCCGGGGACAGGTGCTTGAGAATCGAGTTGACTCGCTCAGTGGCCATTTTTGTTAGAATTGGACTTGAGAAGTAAAGAAGACGCCGTCCTGTCTACGAATAGGGGAATCGCTAACTTAAAGGCATAACCGGACAAGACAAGAAACGGACTTGCTATTAAGCGGCTGGCATTGTCCACAGTTGATAAAGAATGGAATGCGAGAGGTACAACCTACAGGGGTTCGTCTGTCGCATTTTGCCGAGGCCCAGGCTTCGGTCACTTCGGCCATCGGCAGATCTGTCGGGGGTCTTCGTCTTTGTACCTGATACTTCTGAAAGATGCTTGTCGTATCTTCCCGCGAAGGTACTTCTACAACTTTACATTTTGAGCATCCGATGTCTGGGGTAAGGTGAACATGAAGATCCATACTATTGAAGGTACCCACCTAGGTATATGTAGTTGTCCCTGAACTTCGATTTGACCGTCTCTGTAAATAAATACAATCGACACAGATCTGAATGAATAATACGACTAAGCAGTTCTACATATTCAACTCTTCATATGTCTATGTTGTAATCGGAGTGTTGCGGCTGGTGGCAATGGACACCTCGGTGTTAGGAAGCCCGTCGACGTCAACATTTGAAGGGCTCTAGATATCTAATCGGGTAGGAATCTCTTTGATTATTTATTCGGTAACCTGGATATTTTGCCCCTGGCCATTGAGCCCTTTGAAATCACACATCACTCTTTCATAATTCCGTAGGTTACAATCTTAGAGGCGTAGCCGAGAGCCTACTTGACAAAGTTGACGAGGCGCCTCAACTCAACGTTTCCTTATGCTTATGTTGACTAAAAGCTGATCGGTCCGTTACCCGCGGTACGGCTTTTTGGCGGGTCATTCGCCTCCTTAGCCGTGGACTTATCGGTAACCAGGTCAGTAGTTGATGTTGGTCTTCAACCTGTAGTGAACTACACATTGCCATTCATAGTCCATTCAAATAGATTTTACATACCTAAGCCAATCTAGGCACTACCTAGGTAGGTAGCTAACTGATCTCTCTCATAGGTCATATAGTGCCCTATAATTGTAGGCTACTGCAATCTAAGAGAGTGGTAGTGGAGGGGTACCTATACGATGGCTCTCACGCAATATCTTATAGCTTCTCTAGCATATATCTGATGATATTTCTAAAATATTTCAGCCGTGTCCTACTTCCTGACCCCATACCCCATTCCTAGGCATTTGACCAATGCCTACCTGCCCAGCTCTAATAAAAGAAACCCCGACAGAGTCTATCCATGAACTCCAGTTCAAATATATGTATAAGGACCCTCTATAACAAAACCAACAGTCAATCAGCAAGATGATGCGACGAATAGGTGTGGCACTTGAGGCGTTGAGTTAGGGCAGCCTCCTGTAAGACAGCTCTCGGTTATAGCATGATAGCAGCGCCAACAACCAGCGCAAGAAAGAGAGCACGCGCAATTGGCGCGCATTTCCCTACCCCCTCCGACTGAGGGTCGACACCTGTACCGCTGATACCCAAGTACCACGAGCCGATGTCCGTCAGCTGTCCGTCGTTGTTCAGCATGACGGCATTCGGGCCAACGTTACTATCGCTGGACCGGAAAGAGCCGAATAAGCTATAACGTGCGACCGAATCCATACGGTCAAAGTACTCAGAGGACATGTTGTAAAAGGTCTGGGTTGTGGAAAGGTCTTGGTTGTCGTAGTTGTACTCCGTTATCCACTGCGTGACGTTTGGAAAGGCGGCAGAGTAGGAGCCCATATGACTGGCCAATCCCTCGAAATTCCCATACCAATGTATGGCTACAAAATCGTACGTACAATTCCTCGTCTCGTTGTCGTCGCTGATCAGCTCGGAGCAGTTGCCGAGGAATTCCTGCAACCACGGTATCCCTCCCCATCCCCCCGTGCAGGCAGGGAGCCCGAGCTTGACTCCCCTCTCCGCGAGAGGCGCGATGTTCTTCACCCACACATCCGCAGCTACCGACGGCTGGATATTGCTCCCGCCGTCGTACGGGGAATCAGGCTCGTTGAACCCTAACACGTGCGTGATGTTGCGGCCGGAATCAATTTGGCCCTGCACCGAATCGAGGAATGACGTGTCGTCGATGGCGCCCCAGAGCATGGGGACGAACTCGAAGTCGTCTTGCGATACATCGTTAAAGGCGGCCGACGGTGTCGACTCGTAGTTGTAGTACCAAGTCAGATCAGATCCCGATTGCACCCATATACTGTTATCCCCCGGGCTGTCAGGATTGGGAACAAACACCAAACCACGTTTTGATGACCGAGTTTGCGCGACGGCAGCAGAAGGAATTGCAAGCAGGAGGGCGCACGAGGGACGCATAGTGAAGAAAAAGAGACGACCAATTGAACAGCCTCAAGCTTAGTGTAACAATTAGGCTACGGCTCACGCTCGGTTGCTCAACCATTAAAGGCGATCAATAACTGCGCAATGGGTCTGACGGCATTCCTAATGAGTCGATAGAACAGATGAGAGAGCCAAAGTCTAAGTCGCAGTAATATGATAATAAATATATCAAGGTATAATTAATATATGAGTACGAGAAAAGTAACAACAATCTACGGAAAGGATATCGGACGCTCAGCTGAAGAGAGAGACGCCATCGTGTACGAGATGGCTTTCTTTTCTTCTCTTTGCTACCCGTAGGTGGCACGGCACGGCTCGAGAGTGCTGCTAGCTGACTACAGAAAGCAGAAGGAAATGCAGGTAGGTTGCAGCCAACGGGGCGCGGTTAGGCTTGGCTCCTATAACGCAGGGCGACTCGACGCCGCCACCTAATAGTCGCAACTCTACCTGGTGTGGAGGTGAGGTTCGCGCTGTGAACATACCAATGGGCCCGCCTAGACGCAGTCATCTCGATAGAAGATGATACCATGCTGTAGATCTCTCGCCCAATCCGATCCTTGTCCATAGTATCGGGCTTGGCTTCAGGCCATGATTTATAACGGTAGGTAGCGTCGCTAATTTGCGAAGGCCCCGAATAGAAATAAATTGCGACATATGTATATGCACTGCGTCTTCGTATCTGTAGGACAGCGACGGCCACAAAGTGAGTTGTCATATCGAGACTTCAGCCCTCTGCTCGGCGCTTGACGCCTTGACATCCCTTCTTAATCTGAAGAAATCGTACCTACGTTGACGGCGAACATACTGTAAAGATACCTACATGTAGGCACCTACGGGTACCTACCTTGGAATGTCCCAGCGTTAGAGATACGCCAACCCTTGCTCATGTTGAGATCTGAGTCCTGATGACGCGCAGGTGTCTGATAAGGAAATGTAGGTACGGATCCGTACCGAGAACACCTTTCCGTAAGCGCCGTAGCTTCGCTGATGGTCAGATGCCGTTGGACCTGTAATACACACATGTGAAGGTGAAGGAGAAGGAAACTATTGCTGAGTGAGATTTACTGCGACTTAGTATTGGCTAACACATCTGCACATGAGCGCCTATTATGGAATAATTGGAACGAGTTATATAGTATGCGTGCATCTGTTATTTGATATTTGGTGTTTAGTGACGGTATCGACTGTCAGGGCCTATTTAGGAGTCAGGCATTATGTGCTTGGTCAACGCTTGTCAGATTATGAATTGATCTTCTATACCTAAATAACAACGGGAGTTCGATCTTTACCTCTTTTTCCGAAGTGAGTGAAGTGTATGATGTCAAAGGATTTCTTTACTTGATGAGACTTTGATTAAGATGAGATAGCTCAGCCAGGGATACAAGCTTGTCTGCGGCACATGTGCTATTCCTGATAAGAGAACAAGAATACAAGAGATAGGCCATATTAAGGGGCTTCCACGTTAGCAAGTTCTGTTTGTTTGTTTGTTTGTTCATTGCCTTGGGGACGTCGCTGTTAGACTTATACGAACAGTACATTTTAGCCCTTGCGTCGAAGGGCCTAGACACATAACCTATGAGACGGGAAGAAGCTACTGTAGTAGATAGGTTATATATAATTATCTCAGTAGGAGGATATCTACCCTACTACTAGAGCGGCTAGACTGCTAGGCTGCTAGATAAAGCTTGATCCCAACGTCCGATCTCTTCCAATTTTTCCTGACTAGGACGCCCCTTTTTTCTTGTCGATGCGTGGGGTGGCATTGGGGCCGTTTGAATGCGGACGCAGACGCGGCTGCATGCAATGACACCCTTCCGGTCTTATCAATGCAAACAGGCATCGCATGTCATTGTGTGCTTGTCCATCCCTTTATAAGGTGAGCTATCCTTTCGTCGCCCTTGAAGCCATGACAAGACCTTGAGACATCCTCGACAATTTTCCGCCTTCAGGACGGCGCACATCCTTCACCCCCCACCACCCGCCGCCTTGGCGGACCAGCCTACCTAACAGGTACTCAAGTGTCTGCGCTCTCGACCTGTTGTTTTAGCCATGTTTGCCAACAAGTCTTTGTTTTCCTGCAGCTATGTAGGCGAGTCTTCCATGGCTCTCCTCGTACGCCGTTTCCGCTGGCTTCTCCTGGCCATCGTCTTTATCGTCACCACATTCTCATTATTCGGCGACGTGAGATCGCCCTTTGAAAGACCTATTCCGCAACCTACTAGACAGCCTGTGGAGCAGTCTACCCACACTTCGCCTTCGCAGTCTAGCGAGCAAGCTTGGGTGTTCGATTCAAAGAAAGACAGTCTCAATTATGGTCTTTCCGACGACCAATGCGAGGTAAGTCACTATTTCCCGTGTCTGATTTGTAACAGCGAATTCTCGGGAGGATGCATTTGCTCATTATGTTATAGAGCGCATTTCCCGACCTATTCCAAGAGCTCGATCGCGCCCGCGACTTTCTTCTCGGCGAGAAGCGACGAATCAAAGAGTCAGACCTGAAACTGGATGCGAAAGGGGACTACACCGGCCTTCAGCATGGCGAATTCCGTGTTATGATTTCGAACGGCGAACTGTATGTGATTATGGAAAAGAAGGGCGAGCCCGATCGCTCCCGTGGCCTCGCTGCACTCGCGAGCATGTATCGCGCCATAACCGCCATTCCTGATCCCCGATCGCTCCCCGACGTCGAGTTCGTCATTGATATCGAAGACCGAGCAACGAGAGGCGAGAACAATCCGCAGCGCATCAGGTGGGCGTGGGCGCGCGAAGAGAACAACCCGTGGTTATGGGTCATGCCCGACTTTGACGGATGGAGCTATCCCGACGACGGCGTAGGATCGTACGTGCAGTTCCGCGAGGACGTGGAAGAGCTGGAGACCGAATATCCCCACGGATGGGATGATAAGGAAGCAAAGTTGTGCTGGCGAGGGAGTTTGGCCGTAAACCGCAAGCTCCGAACCGCCCTCGTGGACGCTGCGCAAGGCAACGATTGGGACGACGTCCAGGCCATTGATTGGCATAACCGCTCAAACATCCTGGATATGCGGGACTTTTGTCGCTTCAAATACGTCGCCCACACCGAAGGAAATTCGTGGAGTGGACGGCTACGATATCTGCACAATTGCAACAGTGTTCCGGTCATCCACAAGCTCAAGTATATCTTCCATTACCATCCGCTCCTAAAGGATAGCGGCCCTCACCAGGTATGTCTTCCCCATTCGATCTGGGAATGTCCTGTCCAGCTGATTATTGTATCTATTAGAACTACGTTAAAGTGAACCGCGACTGGTCAGACCTGAAGGCGCAAATGGACGGCCTCACTGCCGATCCCGATCGAGCGCGACGAATTGCCCAAGAGTCGACAAGAGTTTTCCGAGACCAGTATCTGACCCCGGCTGCCGAGGCTTGCTACTGGCGGCGAATGATTCGTAACTGGCGAGCCGTAATGGATTTTGAGCCCCGACGATACGAGACCAAAGATGGTATCAAGGTTAGGAGAGGCGTAAGTTGGGAACGTTTTGCGTTCAGACAGAAAAAGAGCTTCGAACACGGATTCTGGGAGGCGGATGGCGGCGAGGGTGAGAGTGAGTGAGTTCATGCTATGGATGCGTCAAGACAAAAACACACAGCACACCTCCCACTACCTAGACCTTCCTAGGTTCGTGAGATTCTAGGCGCCTACCACCTTCGAGACGCAGCAAGCGGTCGCTAGATCTGTTCGATCAGGTGGAAACGTGCGACCGAAGGACGGCTATCAGCAGTCAAGCCGATGGCTGAGCCTATGCATACACGGCATAGGGCAGAGGTCTAGCGGCCTATACGCGACCTGAATGAGATGAGGGTAATTCCATGATGGGTATTCGCCGTCATATCTAGGAATGGCGTGTCTACCTAGGTACCTAGGTAGTGTTAGGTAATATCACTTCGGGAATCTGATAAGATTCAGATTATGCCGCCCCTGCTTCGATTTGCTTCGATTGTCGTGGGACTATACGGGCTCTTCTAATTTACAATAGCATAGCGTCGACAGGGCAAGGACTACTGTAGCAAGTCATAATCAACTTGTGCCGCTTCACGATTAATATAATGATACCGTCTCATCTTGTTCCCCCTTCCGCATGTGAATTAGCCTTCCGTGAGGTTGTAGATTTTCTGAATGCTATGAAGCATAGCCTCATGGTCCACCTTTAGATCTTTGAGTAATCCGTCCTCGAATCCGAATACCCATCCGTGGACTATGGGGAACTGGTTCTTGGCGTACGACTGCTGCACAGAGGCGGTCTTGATGACGTTGCGACACTGCTCTACGACGCTGAGCTCTACCAAGCGGTTGTAGCGCGCCTGCTCGTCCTTAATCCCATCTAATTCTTTCTCGTGAAGACGATACACGTCCCTGATGTTCCTTAGCCACGGGTTGAGCAGACCTAAGTCCTTGGGTGTCATGGCAGCCTTGACGCCGCCGCAGCCGTAGTGTCCACATACGACGATGTGCTTGACCTGAAGATGCCGAACAGCGTACTCGATGACGCTCATGACGTTGAGATCGGTGTTGGCGACTAGGTTGGCGATGTTACGATGGATAAAGGCCTCACCCGGCCCCAGGCCCGTGATCTGCTCGGCAGGGATACGCGAATCGCTGCATCCGATCCAGAGATACTCTGGGGTCTGTCCGGCGGAGAGCTTGGCGAAGAAGTCGGGGTCCTTGCTCCTCTGCTCCTCCGCCCAGACACGGTTGTGTTCAAAGACACGGTCGTGCGTCTGCTTGAGATACTTGGTGATATCTGACTGAGACATGGCGCGCCAACCGTTGGAGCCTGCTGCCGAGCTTGAATGCCGTGGGAAGGTGGTGAGCCGAGAGTTTACTGAGCAAAATGTTCGTCCTGTCGATGAGAGAAGAAGACGGCTCATACGTGCCTTATGAAGCATCGTCTGTCAAGTAGGGGTGAAGGGAGGGGTTTAGTAAGAATTCTCGTAGCTTAAATCCACGCGAGATTTGTTGAGTTCGCCGAGATTCGAAAGGCGCCAGAGACGTCAGTGGTGGGGAGGGGGCAAGAGGGGATCAACGGAGCGAGCCGAGCCAGCTTGAGCTTGTACTACATCACTAATGCACATTCTCACACTGTATTTTAGTTTATTCTTGCTTTTCCCTTCTCACGATTGTTAACTAAGATTCCAAGGTTGTTTCGTTGTTTAGCCCCTATGTTACCCGAAGCTGCCAGGGTGTAAAGGTGAACCGTCGTAATGAAACGTTCGAAATTCTAGGGACTTAGAATAAAAGGATTCCTTCGCCATAACCTTTCTGTTGCCAACAATTTATTATAAAAGTCTTGGCCACATACGCTTACGACTAGTGTGCACCGCTTTAGTGTCAGTCTAGTTGCATGAGGCTCCTTACGAAGAGTCGTCTTACTATGCTGTTTATTATAGAAATCAGGTAGGGACTTAAGGACAGTTCACTATGTAGCTTCTCTGAGTCCGCTAATTCGATATTATCGATCAGACAACCGCGATTCACATCTAACTATTCCTCTAAAGCCAGTCGCTGAGAGTAGCGCCTCCTAATCAGCTATGGTTACAATTCTACTGATCGGGTGACATATGAGCTGTAAGTGAAGAGTTCATTAACACAAGAGTCATATCGAACGGGTAGAGGGATACTTGCATGGTAAACCAAGATCGAATCGACAAATATACTTTACGTCCTATGAATCAGGAGCCAAGATTTTGAATGAGTTTGAGGCTGTATGGTTATTGGGGCTGTGAGATTTCTGTCTTTTGAGGAAAATATATATAGGCTATCTCAGACCTGGACTCTAAAGTATTGTCGAAGTTATAGCCGAGGATACGCTCTACGCTCCTAATATATGGACCGAGCTAAGATCTATGAGGCGGCGCTGTTGTACCTTGTTTGCTAATAGGTTGAGATCTATGGCTAAAATGTATGAATCTGCGGAACTGTAAGTATATATTTTCATGAGAGCCACGTAGAGAGCTTGACTATAATGTAACCCTCAAATGAGAGATCGCGCAATATCAATTTCACACTGACTTCTCAATTGTCTACCCATTCCCCATATCATTCGACTTTCGTTAAGGGGCATTGACTCGGTCTATTCATTAGCCCTAGGTGTTTCTATGAAATAGATATGTTATTAATATCCTCAAGGTTAGATCTATGGGATGTTCCAGGCTTTGCTACAACTATCGTGGAGCTCGAACGTACCTACCTTGGAAATTGAAGCACCCAGAAAATATCAATTCCCCCATACTCATACATCATTGTTATATCTACGAGGAAAACAACAGAACCCAATCAGAGTACCAGTAAGGGGGTCCAACTTATTCAGGGGTTGACGTCGAGACAGGAAACCAGGCAGGAGGCGAAGAGCCTTGTGTGTATACCTACAAAAGGCCTTCCACATTGTGACAAGCCAAAACTGAGCAGATATGAAACACCCGCACGCATTGTACAGTCCCTAACTGCGTGACCCATCGTGAAAATGTGGTAAAGGTCATCGTCCAAGTGAAACTAAAGCTGCTCGCCACAATCTGGTTACATCCCTCCTTCAAAGTTCAAATTCCTTATGTGATATCTGTGGGCACCACCTGGGAGAGCCCAACCAAGTTAGGTTTGCGAGTGGATATATGGAGAAACTTCATTGCGAACTCCCTGTTGATGATAGGTACCTACCTAGTGGAAGATATTAGAAAAAGAAAGTAACTGAAAAAGTAAAGCTGCCCATCCTGGGGTCGAACCAGGGATCTTCTGATTTATCTGTTAATACTAACAGTCAGACGCCTTGACCACTGAGCCAATAGGCACTTGGATTGTTGGAATATCCTTTACTACACTCACTTATTCACATCAGGAACCGTTGGGCCAATGAGCAATGCGAATCTGCCCACTAGATGTGTTTGTGTGTTTAGTCTAGAAAATAGGAGGGTTGGTGACGACCTCGGGACCATATGAAGAACCATGCTGGCTATGAGTTATTAGTTTGCAAACTCGAACGCCCATTGACTCGAAAATGAAGAAAAGGTATAAATGCTAATTACCGCCGCCTATTGTAAGTGGAAAGATAGCACTAAAGACTTTCGTCTTCGCCGCCTCCTCGTCATGTTATTGGAAGTTTCTCCCGGCGAGTTCAAAGCTGGTCTGTTTCCGTATACGCTTCTTAAATCTTAACATAGCTGATAATCCATAGGTACTGTTGAGTCGTTATTGGATGGCTTAGTTCCGCCAAAAACCACGACGCATACTTGGATAATATATTCCAACTAACTCCCTGTTTAGATTAACCCTCCACAAGGTGCCAAGAATTACAAGCCTCGGGTGAGCATACGGTATATGGACGCATAACCACTGACCGTTTATGATTATAGTCACAATACATTGGCTCTCTCTGCTTCACGCCGATTTACTGGTTGCTAAGGTATCCATTCGAATAGCTTTTGTCTGTAGTGATATCTATTTACCTCTACCTTTGATAGATAGAAAGGTCATAGCATGTCCGCCTTTTAATACCCTTTACCATCATGGAACTTCAAGCGTACCGGTCTGTCGAATATCACGGCTACTGGAGCCCACGCTGAAATTGAATGTGCCTGCGGGAATGACCCATGCTTGTTTTGTCGTATCCCAGATACTCAAGTCTCGTCTCTTGAGCTCAAAGGCCACGTTATCGGAGGCACCCGGTTCCAAAGCCAACTTTCCGAATCCACGCAGCTGTTTCGGTGGGGTTGCTGCAGACTCTGGGTAGCCCACGTATAATTGAGCTACTTCTGCCCCCTGAACGGTACCCGAGTTGGCGATGGTGACAGTAACAGTTAATATTGTCTCCCAGAGATCAGCTGGCCCTCCGGGGACGATATCTCCTGTCGCGGGGCCTGACGTCGGTCGACCATCGACAAAGATGTTAGAATAAGTGAAGTTGGTGTATGCTGTGGAATATATTAGCTAGAGAACTTCTCACAGGCCAGGCCACAGTCACTTACATAGACCATAGCCAAATTCGTATCTGGGCACGACACCATCGCGGTCAAACTTGCGGTAGTCGACATAGAGACCCTCTTTAAAGTCATCATTGCCCGTAGAGACGCTGACACCGTAATCGGTAGCAGACTTGGCAATGGTGTAGGGTAGTTTGCCAGAGGGGGTAGTATCGCCATAAAGGATATCGACTAGGGCATTGCCGTTCTCTTGGGAGGGGAGACCAGCCCATACGATTGCTTTGACGTTGGGCTGAGCGAGAACCGTTTCGAGGATGACCGGACCGACAGAGTGGACAACCACAACCACATTATCACTTGCCGCCGCGACGGCCTTGACGAGTTCGTTGCCGTTGTGCCAAGGGTCAAGGTTGTTGCGGTCACCAGCGTTGTTCTCCACCGTGATGTATCCCTCACCGCTGTCGGAGGTGATGAATACAATTGCGACGTCAGCGCCACTAACAGCTGAGCTCACAGAGCCGGTGCTATCAGAAGCGGACAACCCGATCTGAGTCCCGTCAGCTTGGGCGCGGGTTCTGATGGCGTCGGCAGGGGCACTGAAATAGGGATAGGAGACAGCTCCAGAGCCCCATCCCATCCCAAGGGCACCAGTATTGCACCCTTGGTCAGTGCAAGAGTTCATGCCCTGAGGGTTGACGACCGCAGAGGAACCAACCAAACCGAGCTTGGTGGGCTTCTTCAGAGGGAGGACGTTCCCATCATTCTTGAGAAGAACGATCCCATCTCTTGCTGTGGCACGGACGTTGGTCTTGTGTGTTCCTTGTACACTGGCTCTAAGATTGGTGGCAGGATAACCACTATCCTGACCGACCAAGTAATACGCTGCTAGGACACGGCGAACCATGTCGTCAATACGCGCTTGAGAGACCTGTCCGCTACTTACGGCCTGGGTCAACTTCGAGCCCCAGTATATAGATCCGCCGTTGAAGTCGGAGCCAGGCATAGTCATATCTAACCCTGCAGTTGCTGCTGGCGCCGTAGAGTGCTGTGCGTTCCAATCGGTCATTACGTATCCCTTGAAGCCAAGCTCTTTCTTTAAGAGGGTATCCATAACATATGGGCTGTAGGATCTCAAGTCAGTAATTTCCATCCAAGGGGTGATCTGAAACCTTTGATCATGAGACATGTTCGCAGTCCTCGCGGATGTTTAGGGGTCGATGTGTAACTCTAGACAGGGTAGATTTGGTATACATCACTCACTTCTCACAGGCCCACGTGCCGTTAATCTTGTTGTATGAACACATGACCGACGCTACGTTTGCGCGGACGGCATCTGCGAAAGGCCAGAGGTACAATTCGTGCATTGTTCGGTCGTCGAGGTTCGAGCTCATCGTCTCGCGGTTGAGCTCTTGCTCGTTGAGGATGTAATGCTTCGCGTTGGCTTGGATGCCGGCACTCTGCATGCCCTCGATGGTCTCTGCCATCGCGATGCCTTGCAAGTAGGGATCGGCACCGAACCCCTCCCAATTACGTCCACCGGCAGGGTTTTTACCCAGAGGACCGGCAACTGGTCCTAGCAGCACGTGGACACCGCATCCTTTCGTTTCCTCGGCCATGAACTGCCCACGCTCTCTCATCAAGGCGCGATCCCAGGTTGCGGCTACCTGGATTCCCGGGACGAAGGCAGTGACACTCGTACCATATCGAACGCCTAGAGGACCGTCTTGCAAACACAGTTGAGGATAGCCGATCGAGCTAGCGGCGGCCGTGTTGCCGACGCAAGGACCTTTGTTCCAGCCTACTCCGGTGACGATGTTGATCTTGTCGTTCTGCGACAGCTTCGCCAGCGAAGCATTGGCTTTCTGATAAGCCGCCTCCCAGTCGATTATAGCGGCCGAGGAGGCCGTAGCGAACAGCACTGCAAAGATTGAAGACCTCATCATTGTCGATTGAGCCCGGAACATACCAAGCAACAAGGGTCCTTCAAGAGCGCTTGCTCCAAACCCCTAGGTCCTTCCTCGCGATCCTTATATGATCTATCCGACAGCTGTTGCCTCTTCAATGGGAAGCATTCGGTTCCACGGGGCAATATCATACCCCAAGCTTTCCACATATCGTAGCGTCATGAGAATCACGGATCTACCAGATCTGGCAATTAACGGAGGAGCGTAACAGGAGGTAGATGGCATTTTCTTGCCGAGTTCCACGAGTGGAATAGATTGATGTTCTTGTCCCATCTTGGCCAGCGGCAGCTTCTCGGGTCGTAGCTCTCAATAAGTCGAAGATCTACTTTCTCAATGTAGTTGGGTATGGTATTTTCCCGGAAGGCGATCCCATGGGGGTGGCAGAAGGGAAAAAGGCTTTGGTTCCGGGCCGCATTAGCCATATATTAATTAACGCCCCATCGGCGCCAGGGGTAGTGCTAGTTAACCTTGCATGGCATTGTAACGCCTGAATTTCGAGATCAGGGGTAGACGCCAAGCTCGCTGATGGTTGACCTACTTACTGCCGATTCGTCCACGAATCATCACATCACAAATCTGCTCAGCACTGGGCATAATGCTTCATGCCATATAGATGTAACATTAATTCTGCTCCCGCCTCGCGTGTCTCTCTTTAAGCTTGGAGACTCTAACATGGTTGGCCTCGGGGTAATTGAATTAACGAATTTAGATTGGTTAAAATCGTCCGCCTGCGCGGTGGGATGTTTATTCTCTGGCACCACTACTGCTTTGTCTGAAAGCCAATGGTTAAATATAGCACCTGTTGGAAGAGCTGAGAAGTCAACCGGCAAGGCTTCAGATCTGAGGCGACGTAGATCGGGAGCGCGATGATTGCCTGACTGTAGTCAGGGTCGAGAAAGCTCCTATACGTTGCTACATACCTAGGTAGTTACTAGGGGTCTTGCGTGTACTGCTAATACGACAACAGCCCATCCAAAGTAGAAAATTATTACCTTACCACAACAATGTGTTGTCGAATGCTTGATAGGAAGCTAATTCCCGTATAAGTGAGAGCCATATACATATTTGTAGCGTGACGCACAAATTCAATATAGGTAGCAAGCAGCTGCCCTTGTGGCTGTTCTTGTTGTCCTTGTCCTTCCCTCGTCCTTGTTTGAGAGTCTAGGAGAAATAAACTTCAAATGAGCAGTGCCCCTGTACGGGGGGGATACAGCTGCGTCTAAGTTGTTATAACATACCAGATACATATGTACCTCTAGGCACCTACCATTTATTCATTGCACAGAGGAAGCTTCAGTCGGGTCAATAGTGTCCATAATGAAGGTAGGAATGAATCGATTGACAAAGCACGTCTAATCACGCATCCACGACAACAGCTCTGTCAGTACCAAGACTCCAAATGTCAAGACTGGGACCAAGAATTCAGACCAGTTCTCATTCTCTCAATTCCTATTCTAATATGTACGAATTTTATTCAAGAGCCGACTAACTTAAACAACGGGGGTTCCTCCAGTCGACTGTGCGTTGACCGAGAGTGCTGTTAGCCCTGGAGGCGTTTATGAATTGAATTAGGTATACCACCTGACTACCTACCACCAGGCTTTATATATAGGAAGTACCTTGGGCACACACCGATTAATGGATACTACCTACTAGTAGAGTACCAATAACCCTGGCAGGTATCAAACGCATATCGACAACTCCAGCTCATACCATCTTATAAGCCACAGTTAGCATTACAACGCAAAAAGGAGAAGCTAATTACAACAAGCTTTCATCCGGTATTGATCGAGATACCCTTGAGAGTTCTGGGCTTGGGTAAGGCGTGCGCCTGGGGAAGCTAAAAGAATCAAATAATAGCCAACCTTCCAAGCACGCAATAGAGGTATATAGGAAGTAGGTGCCTTTGCACGGCTATGGTCTGGTCTATGTGTCCCAAATAATTCCCAGATCATCTTACAATTTGTTCAAACCTTGGTTTACTCTACACTCAGACACGAAAATACCTGTTCGTTGCCAAAGGCTTTCTCCATGGCTGCCTGGAGTAGATTACCAGTCGAGCTTCACTTGATGATCCTCGAGATGGTATCAGAGGATTACAGCTTCAAATCCGAACCATACGCCCGCGCAGGTTACGCCAGTGTCTCTCGAGAATGGCAACACTTTTTCGAACAGAGGAACTTTGTTCAACCTTAGACCAACATCGCATATCTGAACTGGAACAAATCATAGGCCAGGAAGGCAACATATACAGACGCTCTTACCTAAGGCGCATATTTCTGCGGATACGATTTGACGAGTATGACTGTTCAGTTTGCCAGTTAAGAGAAGATAGTCAAACAATTATGAAGTAAGTAGGATCAGCTTTCTCAGCTTCTCTTCGAGTCGAGTAAAGCGCTATAGTCACAGCCTATTCTCTACCTCGCTAACTTCAACAGTAACAATAATATATTTAGCAGGGCTCTCTGTCAGTTGCTAAATATTCTTTCAAAGTGGACAGGGCTCTCTGATGCTCAACGGCGTCACGGGCTTCTGTTGGAGCTCGGCGCATACTCCCCGAGTGACTCCAGACATACATTTAGGGATTTCCACCTTGAACGCGACTATCCCTTCAAGCACAGAACCGAATTAGAGACGCATTGGGAGTCTTATAGATCCAATGCTGATAGACTGGGACTGGACAGCTTGAATGACTCATATCACGGGTGGGTTAACGGCCGCCAAGTAGAAGCAGGCTTTGGATCGAAACAGAGAATAATGGAACCCTTGACTATCAACCCCAACCTCTCCGAGCCCTCATCGCTCTCTCATGCGTTCCCAGAGGTTCGGATCGTAAAAAGCTTACTCATCCGGCGGCAATTTTATCGCCAGATAACGGCCAGCTCGCTTGACAAGCTCCTTCATGACGCTTTCACGTGTCTTCGATGGTTTCGTCACGAACCTTGGCATCATGTTGATCCGCAACAGCAGTTGGCCTTTGAGAAAGGTGAGTTGAAACTCGGAGCCTCACTAGGAGCCCTGCTGTGATGAAATACATGCCAGCAGCACTTTGCCTAACTTATTATTGCAGATTACGGAGCCCTCATTTCCCAGAACTTGCCGTCTAGTCTCCGAAGTCTATTCATATTCGAGGACTTCAACAAACTGTTACACCCAGAACGATCCAAAAAGCGCGCAAACCCGATATTAGGCAAAGCCCTCGCGAACTCTAGCCATCAACTCGAGAATTTGTCAGCATCCTTCCTTATAGATGCACAAGATTTCCTTGTGGACTTCTGGCCCACTAGACCGCCAAACCCGCACGCCAGGTCCTGGGAGAATCTTCGAGCGTTAGCCCTAACATCCCGCTTATTACATCCACGCAGACCACATAGGGCAATTAACGACCTGCTGATGGCTGCGGCGGGTGCGGCAACTCTGATGCCCAAACTTGAGATAATGGAGATATGGAATGGCGGCGAAGGCCATGCTTGTCTCTTCCGATACGAGAACATGGGTGGTCGGCGTCATATTAATTGGAAATGTAATTGGAGTGGCCGTATGCGGTTTGACGCTGCCATGGTCGACTGCTGGGTAAATTTGCCCAACCATACCCGGCAATATCCCCTTACACTCACTGTCGGCCGCCTCCGAGAGCCGCGCAGCCAAGTCAAGACGTATGTTCCTACAGTAGGTTACTTGAAAATGCGCGGTGCCATCCTAGACAGCGTGTCGCGATATCAACATTTCTGGGAAGAATATCATCCCCGAAGATTAATATAACGATCTTGAATTCAAGTTGGTTAATCTCATAATACTGCTTAAGAGGAAGTGAATGCTCACTGTAATTAGGAGATTCTAGTGCCTGTTGGAAGGGTCCGGAAGCTTTTGCATGGAGCTTCTAAGAGCCGAATGGAATGTGAACCGTAAAGGAACCTGAGAGGAGAACAGAGTGCACTCTAAAGTTGTCAGAGCTATGCCTTGTTAGGGATTCACCCTATTAGGGAGCTTGGCTATGAGACAGGAGAGGAGATAGGGCACAAACAACCTCCTTCATATATTAGGTACTCCTGATAGGTACCTACATATGCTGGTGTCTTGCAGAATAGCATAGTCGTTACCCTATCACTCACGATGAAATATACGATTGGCATAGACATACGAACTTACCTGGTTGATATACATGATTCTAATGACACTACAGCGTCATTATGATGCAGCCTTTCGTTCCTTGGGATTGCCGGAATCTTTACTTAGAAATACGTACAACTCATTATTTCACTTTTCTTTCATATCTAACTTTGTCGAATAACTCGGTAAACCCATAACGTATTTCGGAACCCGACTTCTAGTAACTTTCTATATAGAACCGGTTTAGGTTAATAATATACGGCTATTTATTTATAAGTTAAGATATAATATAATTTTTAATTTACTTTTATTTATTTTACTTAGTAATAAATCGTTTTATACGATATTATTTAATTATATTTTAAATTAAAAAATAAAAAAAATATTAGTTTATTTAATTTTATTAACATTATAACGCTCGAAAATAAACATTATAAAAACTTATATTCGAGTTTAAATAATAATAAAATATAAAAATAACTATAATAACGATATAAGGTATTTATTAAAAGTTATATTAAATATAAATTAATTTATAAATTATTTTTTAAAATACCTAATAATAACTATTTATTAATTATATTAATAATTAAAATAAATATATAATATATTTTAATATTTTTTAATTTATTTAATCTTTTTAATTTTAATTATATCGATAAAAAGATTTATTATAAAATTTCGAAAATATTATTTTAATTAATAAATATTATAAATTTATTTATATAATTATATTTCATTTTTTTACGTTATATTTATCGAATATATTATAATGGAATTTAGTTATCGAACTATTATTTCCGAAATTACGTAATACCTTATAATTAGATTTTATTTTTTCGCATTTTTAAGTTTATAAAGTTTAAATTTCTTTTTTAATAATTACGTATCGTATTAAATTATATTCTTTTAAATATAACTTTAAATTTATCGATTATTACGAATTTTAGTTTTTTTTTTAATATCGATATATTTTAAAATAATTATAACGTTATTATAATTACGCTAAAATCATTAATATTAAAATATCGCTTTAATATAATATATTAATAACTTATAACTTAAATTATATTATAGTTTTTATTTAATCGTTTTTATATAAATATAAAATATAATAGTTTTATTCGTTTAGGAATTTTTATATTTATAATTATAATATAATCTTATATAAAAAAAAAATTATATTAACGTTAATATTATAAGTTAATATTAACTTAATTTAATTATCTTTATAAATAACGTATTAATACGTTAGTATTTATACGTTTAAAAGTTAATATAAATTTAATTAATCGTTATAAAATTATAAAAAAGATATTAGGTATTAAGCTATTATTAATTTAAGGGCAAAAATATTTGTTAGATTACGGTATAAAAATAAAAACAATCAAATTACTGGTATAGTTAATGGGTAGTTGCTATCAGGTATTCCAAAAAGTAATCTATAAACCAATCTATATTTAGCATAGTTCTTTGCTAAACCATTCTGTTCCTATCTCTAACCAGTAGAACCGTTCAATATGGATTGAGCGCCTAGTCCCAACCGCTACTATGGAAACCTCACAGAAATAAGGAACGCCGGCGCTATCTACGCTATCCATGGTATAGGGAACGTAGGATAGGCTACCATTCATACCCCTACGGCATCGGTAATATCACCTAGCTATCTAGATGTAAATCTCTTCGCTTAGCATAATATTAAACAGTTTTCTATGCGGGACATTTATACTTATTACCTACGCATGGACTAGCTAATCTATTATAATTTCAGGCGTCTAGACTATTGAATAAGGCCATTTAGAAATGGGTGATTAGTAGTCTTAGATCGATGCTGTTGGTTGAGCTGGGTTTACGGGCTAAGAGGTTTAAAGCTTAGATCAAGTACTATTTATGGATGTATTTCTGGAAGTAACTGATTAGGACAATTGCTAAATACCGTCAAATCAAGATATTCACCGTATATATAGAGGAGGTACATTGTCTCCTATATTAGGGCCATCCCCTAGACCTCCTGACGGGTTGGACTTCTAACAGATTGGCTATTCTAGGAGAGATGAGGGTTAAGGTATGGAACAGAGCATCTCGTATACCAACCAGGAAAAGCCGTCAGTGATGTAGTTTGGACCCTTGCGAATATTCGGCCATAGGTAAACTTCATACAAACGTCTAAATCACCATTGGTCCAATTGCATCACGGTTGGATGAGACGGATTCATGGAGAGTTAGCAACAGTGCTAGTACTGTAGAAACGAAGCGTCGTTGATAAGATTGAACTGAGGAGATTCTAAGTGTGATAATCGGAACATCTGGACCTATTGTCATGATATGGAAGCGTGCTCGGCAGGGTATGGCGAAGATGATGGTCATATCGTGTCTATATAAGAGGTGGTATGTTCAGGTGTGTAGGTAGTTCATAGAGTCCTATTAAAGAACGCCTATAGTGTACTGTCATCACCTATAACTATCGAGGCAGATGTACAGACAAGCGAAGCGCTGTCCCGTAGAATAAATCGACTGTAAATCGTACATCAGAGGCTCTTGACTGCTTCCGTCTGAAGTGACACTTATGCAACATGAATTAGGTACGACTGTCTTAACCTTAGGTATAGGTTACGTCGTTGATGCACCAGACATCTAGCTCTCGTATTAACAAAGAGATGAATGTGACCCATCTATCCCAATAGGGTGACAGTCACCATCATATTCTCTCTTGCCGATTGGTTTACGAATGTCTCTAGAATACATACAGCTCATGCAAGAACACCTTCTTGCTCACATACTAAATTTAGGCACTTAGAGTGACTTGCTATTTGGTATGGCGTGGCTGTGACGTCCGTGAGATGGGGTCGTGGTATTGTCACCCTTACAAAGCCTGCTGCGTGGCATAACGCCCTCGACTGACCGAGGAAATGCGTGACCTGCTCGAAAGCCTGAAACCTCATACCGATACTGTATGCAGGTAACGGGGCGACACCGTATTGCACGAGAATGGTCGTCTCGCCCGCCAAGATTCAAAAACACGGCACGGACTACCCCACGGCTTCGTGGACGCTGGACGTTCGCAAGCCACCAGCATTGAGGACGCTCTTAATGTCCCTCTCGCAGCCAGGGCCATACCATGATAGACCCCATCGGTGGATTTCGTTGATCCAATCAGCTAGCTCCTGAACCGCGTACTCATCTGTGCAGTCTGCCCCAAAGAGCCTTGTCATGACACACCCAGTCCACCGCCCAGCCTCATCGCAAGTAGGGTTAAGGACCCAGAAGACGAACTTGTGTCCGACGAAAGTCAGGCCATAGTGTCGAACGCCCTCTCGATCGTCGACCAGAGACACAGTCCTCCGAGCCTCGCAGTAGAGGTGGTGCCGGTTGAAAAGGGCCAAGGCACCCGCCGCACAAACTTGCCGTACAGCTACATCCTCGGACTCGCCGTCCCGCTTGAACTCGATGGTGAAATAAGGGCATGTGATCCAGTCGCGTACGAAGGTACAGTTCTGGATCTGGAACCGGTACTTAGGGTTGAAGCCTTTCAGCGACAACCAGTACGCACAGTCCGGCCGAATGTCCCAAGACCAGTCCAACTCAACACCCAAAGTCGCACCCGAACCACTGTCAAAAAGGGGGGGAATACGCCAGTGAGCGCTCTCCTTCGGCGGGCATACAAGCTGAAGCATGCGCTCCGATCGCCATGTCCGGTCCTCCACGACTCGTCGCGATCTCAAGTCTCCGCGCAAGAAGTTCTCTTTCGCGAAAGTCGCAAACTCTTCCTCGCACAGATTTAAAGCCCTCATCTCCCTGTATTCAGCGACGATGTCCCCGACCGATCGACCATCGAGCGATACCCATATATTGGCCCCGGCCAAGCCCGGAATCGTCGTGTAGTCGATCGTCTCGCCGGGTGAGGGTTGGGGGGTCCGAAAATGGGAGAACGCGCTCGGCACGATCGTATTGGTGTCGTTGATGAAGATGCCTCGGGGATTAAGGACAAGCTTGGTGAACTTGGTGCTGCGCGGCGAGATCGTCCGGGGGTTGCTGCTCGTGAAGGCGCTGTCCGGCGTGGCTCGCGACTCTGACTGATCGAACAAACTCAGATTCACGGACGCCGAGGGACTATTTTTCGCACTCTCCGCCGCCCCCCTGTTCGATCCGCCAATGTTCTTGCGACCCCTCGACAAAGTACCTCGACTCGACATTGCGATGATCGACCGAACCTCCTCCCACAAGCTATTGATCCTGTTCGGACTCGTGCAAGTTGGGATGTCGTCCTCGCGAGTTGGCGATGGGGAGCGGTGAGAGGTTCGAGTTGAGTCCATGGGGAAATCCGGCTGCACAGAAATGGGGGAGGCTGGCTGATTGGGCGGCAACAAGCAAGTGGTGCGGATTGAATGAGGAGGGACGACATGACGGAAATGATATATGAAGGTGGTTGAGGTGAAAGAGTGACGGGTAAGATGGTATTGCGGATAAATGTAAGTATGAAATGAAATGAAATGAAATGAAATGAAGGGTTAGGGTTAGGGTTAGGGTTAGGGTTAGGGTTAGGGTTAGGGTTAGGGTTAGGGTTAGGGTTAGGGTTAGGGTTAGGGTTAGGGTTAGGGT